>OY987322.1:9296244-9519908 GCA_963920655.1 Geranium rotundifolium
AGCTTAAGCATGAGGAACATGTAAGGTCTATGGGAGTAGATCAAAACTTGGATTGGAACTAGGGGCAAGTTGGAGATTGTTAGAGTTGTGCCCTAGTCCAATATAAAAGTGATCTACAGTTGTAATGTTTTATCATCTTTCCAAATAAATAAATCGGCATTGAATTACTAATGTTTTGTAGTAATTTATGAGATATAATTTGATATGTATCATTATATGTGTCATCACTAATAGTAAAACTGCAGATCGGAAAGAATACATCTAATGTGTCCCTGGTCAGCTTAAGCTTCATAAGAAGCGACCAGTATGAGGCTAACTCTTTATGATCACGCTCTACTGATCATGGAAAGCGACTGTCGGAGTTAGATCATAGATATTATTAGGGGAATGATATTGGACGACCCGATGGTGAGTATGCAGCATAGATGTTGTCATGCACACTCACATATCGTAGTTTGTCATTGTATCTTTAGACCGGTGAGTCTTTGTGATCACTATGTGATAAGTATCTGAGTTTGACCTAGTGTAACGGTACCTGTAAAAGGGTAGCTATAAGAGCTTGGATTGGCTTAGTTATAAGTTACATGAGTGAACTCGAAAGACGGCTAAGGGATTTATCCCTCATACTCCAGTATTGGAATGATAAGTGTTTAGGCCACTTGATGAGTATGATTGAAAAAAAATTCCATAGCCATGCGGAAGATATTTAGTATCAGTTTTCAATTATCTCAGATATCGAGAAACAGTGATTGATTAATTAAGGATGACGGTTCGATGCCTTTTGATCAATCTGGATATCGGGCGATAAAAGGATAGTGACGTAGACGATAAAAGGTTAAATCGAATCATTGATAATAATGGACGTTGGGTAATCATAATGTCTTGCTAGAGGCCACTTATGATGGAAAGGGAAAAATAGTAATTTGCCAGTCTACCAACGGGCTGTGAGCCTAGAGGGTCACACACTTTAAGCAAAGTATAGCAAAAGGGACTTGGATAATTCAATATATGAGAAGTATGAGGATCGGGAAAAATTCGCCTTTCAGTTTAGTTAAATTGGAGCGAATTAGTTTAAACCAGAAATTGGTTTAAGGGAATTGGATCGGTCTACTTAAGTCGTTTAATTAGAATCCAATCTAAATTGGTTTAATTAAAGTTTAGTTAAGTGGGCTTTAAGCTCATTCTTAATATTAATTAAGAAATAATTATATTTAAGAATTATGTGGGATTAGTTAAAGAGTTATTTTTAGAAAATTCTTTTTTGAAAATCCTTGTTGGTTAATAATTTCCCATATTTTCCTCTCACTTAGCCAATCCTCTCTCCCCCTCTTTGCCCTCTCTCTCTCTCCTCTTCTTCATCATCATTTTTTGCTTCTTTTATTGAGGAACCTTGCTTGTGTGGATACACCTAGAGAGCATATTGGTTTGTCCTTGGTGATTTGATTCAAAGGAAAAGGTAATTTTACAGATTTTTTATGATGTTCATGTGCTGAAATTTAATGTCGCATGATGATCATTACTTGTTTCTTCTCGAAACCATAGTTATTTTGCTTCCGCTATGCATGAGGTTTATTGAATTGGACCCCATGGAATCCATCAGTAATTCTATAGAGTAGTTGTACTTTCTGTGGTCTTCATGAGGAGTTGGACTTCCATATATTTTGTGAGTGTCCGGTGTTGGCGAGAGTTTGATCAGATGGAGGGGAGTTAATAGGCGGCAAGTCCATACATGAGATTTTTAGGCGATATTAGAAAGCCCATATTATGACGTAAGTGAAAAGATTAGTGTTGTCGTGGGGGGAAATGTGGAAGAGTCGTAACAAAATTTTTTGGAAGTCACGTCCCCGTCAATCAGTCTTATATGTTTTAAGATGAAGTTGGCCTGCTAGGAATGGTTGTTTGGTCACTCCAAGCGCAGAGGTCGTGGGAGGTCATTGTCTCGGAGTCGTTGGATCCTGCGGGTGCTGGATGAATCAAGATTAACTCTACCAACGCCATTAACAGGGGAGTATCTTAGCTGGGAGTGGGAATTGTGAAATGGAATGTGAGCCTTTACTAGGCGGGAGGGGGGTTATGGATCTTTTTTTTTGAAGTAAAATTGGTGTAATGAATTGATACTAAAGTATAATATATTGAATTGAAAATTATGCATAATTCATCATCGTCAATTGATATTGCAAGAGAAAAATTTATGGTTGACATGCATATAACGGATATTAGTCAATTTATTAAATCGAGTAAGTAGACTAGGATTTGAATAGAACTTTCCATCTCACTAATATCGATTGGTATTGGTTGTCTCGTAACTTTGACTAAGGATATTAATTTTGCGACCATATATATTTTAAACAAGGAACTAATTGTGATTATTTCAAGTCAATTTGACTAGTATTGTTTCTGCATTTAAGATTATAAATATAAGGGATAATTACACTTTACCCATACTAAAATGACCGATTTTACATTTTACTACAACTAAAAAAAAGTTTACATTTTACAACACCTAATTGCGTATTTTTTACACTTTGCACTAACGGTGTTAGATTTTGAATGGAAAATTTTCATGTTGTATGAAAAGTAGAAATTGCCCTCAGTTATTCATCAAAATTTCAAATTGATGTCATTATTCATCAAATTATAATATTTATTAATAAAAATAATAATTTATTATCATTATTTAATTAATTATAATTATTTATTAAAAATAAAAGTAAATTTTTTTTCAATTATAAATTATTAATAATAAAAATTAAAAGTAAATTAATTATTAATAATTAAAATATTATCAATTAATAGTAATAATAATAATAATTAATATATTGAAACTTTCAAATAACATAACTCTCTCGTACGAGTTTTGTTTCGGGCTCATATATTATATCAAATCGAAGAGAATTGAAAGATCAAAAAGTTTGAAGAAAGAAGTATTTGTCTGTATATTATTAATAGTTGATTTAATTTTACGTGATAAATAATTATTACCAAAAATATTAATAATATAAATAATTAATAAATGTTTTTCACATTTTGCTCTAACACTAGTAAATGTTGGACGAATTTCTTTTAAAGAATAAAATATTTGTTGTCTTTGATGGAATTTTAGACAAAAAGTTATTTCTTTGAATTGTTGAACTAATGATTCTATTCGATTTGATATATTATGAGCCCGAAACAGAGCTCGTATGAGTGAGTTATGTCATTCAAAAGTTTCACCATACTATTAATAATTAAATATATTATTAATAATTAATATTGTTTAATTATTAAATATCAAAATAATATTAAGTAATAATAAATAAATCTTTCAATAAAGTTGTTGATCTTTCGGTTCTCTTCGATTTGATACACTATGAGCCCGAAATGGAGTTCGTATGAGAGAGTCATGCAATTCGAAAGTTTCAATATATTATTAATAAATAATATTATTTTAATTATTAATAATTAAACCGGGTCTGGCCGGATTTGAGTGGAGGTTGGTCTTAGTTAGGGAAGAAAATCCTAAGGGTATTTTGGTTTTTTTT
This sequence comes from Geranium rotundifolium, assembly GCA_963920655.1. Lineage (NCBI taxonomy): Eukaryota > Viridiplantae > Streptophyta > Magnoliopsida > Geraniales > Geraniaceae > Geranium > Geranium rotundifolium. The sequence continues at coordinate 9,299,766 of OY987322.1, forward strand.
TTATAAAACAAAATTTTCCATCCAAAATCTAACACTGTTAGGTTAAAGTGTAAAAAAACGCAATTAGCGATAGTAAAATGTAAACGTTTTTTTTAAATGTAGTAAAATGTAACAGTGGTCATTTTAGTAGGGGCAAAGTGTAATTATCCCTAAATATAATTAATAAATAACTTGTCACTTTATACAATGTATTTAAAATAACAACAATAATTAATGGTGTCCTATTAAGGTCAGTACTGTAAAAAACGAGGGGTCACTGGTGTCGAAGGGTTGATCTAGTTAAACCTGATGAGTTGGGAGAATTTTGAATTTCGCGATACCTGTATTGATCGCAGGGTTGATCGAGGAAGCTGGTTTGAGGAGGTCTGCATCAACATCACTGTATTGATCGCAGGATTTTTCCAATGTACCCGAGACCCGATAAAATCGACTGAAGGTCTGGTTGGATCGACCCAAACGCGACTACAAGTGAGTTCGGACTCGGGTGTGATTTACGAATCCACCTGACCCCATCTTAACAAAATGGGCCAGTCCAGAATCATTGCCCACAAGTAATAACGTGCAGAGCCCAACCCAACTATTCTTTTGCCAACTCATGGAACATGAAAGTATATAAACGTTACAAAACGTTTATACACTTCTGATGTGGGATGTTAAGCGCAAGGAGATAAACGTTACAATACGTTTATACACCTCTGATGTGGGATGTTAAGCGCAAGGAGATAAAAGAAGGCATCAGAAGATGATGTGTTGCCTCTTTCACCCTCCATTGCGAACGCACGAGCAAATCCGAGTCGTCCAAGTAGTCTCTAACAAGTCCAAAACAAGCCCATGTAAGGCTGTCAAGCGATCCCAACCCAATTATTAGCCTTCTTAAGCTTGATACCCATTAAGAGACAAAGAACTATATGAGGCATAAAAACATTTAGTGTGTTTTCGATGTGGGACTGCTTTTGTATGCAATAAAGAAAAGAACGCGCGCGAGGAAGGCTCGTGTGATTTTACTTTTGGTTTAAAAGTCCCACATCAGAAACACGCCACTTTTTCACCACCTCCAAACTCCTCTATATAAACAAGTGATTATTCACTAATTTGTATCTATAAAGCCAAATCATCAACATGAGTTATGCATGTTATTATATAGCTATATTAATTTAATATAGTTAATAATAATTGCCGATTTTCTTGGTTTCTATATTAGTTTAAAATTTTGTAACTAATTTTTAAATAGGAAGTCTTGGTCGGAATTGTATTGGGTTGTTGTTTATGGGCATGTTGGGGACTCACCCGAGTCATACGAACCCGACTACCTGAGTGCCAAGCCGAGTTGAGTTTTGGGTTCGACTCCCTTGACCTGATATATGTCGAGTCGGGTGTAAAACCTGTCAGGTCCATCCGACCCGACCTGATGAACATCCCTAATTTTACAGCAAGATCACGAGATTTCTCCATCTGTATGAGGTGGAGGTCGTGGCTTTACATGATACTAAATAGGTCGAGTTGAACAAATTTGGAGGAATCATTAGCGAACGGTGTTGCGTACTATCCACTATTGCTCGTAATCAAATGACTCACGAATTGGTCATGTTAGTTTTAACTAATAGTAGCTAGAATTATGGTGAATGGTCTGTCTCATCATCTGTAGCTTCAGTTGTCCGACTTGATGCCAGATTATTTGCTATTTAATTAATAAAATTCACTTTTACCTTTAAAAAACAAAAATAATAATGTATTTGAGTATTACTATTTATTAAGTAGATTATTGGGATAATGACACTTTATTACACCTAACTATAGTGAAATGGCACTTTCATACCCTAATTACTTTTCTCTCTTTTTTAGTACCATGATTTTTTTTGTGACAATTTCCCTCTAAAATGTCTAATAAACCTCAAATACCCTGATTCAATTGAAAAAAACAGAATTTAAGTAGTAGTTAAATAAAATTGGTTCAAATTGGGTCGTTTCAAATTAGATTCATTGATCCGACTAGTTTAAAACATGAATATTTTAGTCATTTACAAAAAAATTATGAGGTTACTAAAAATGAAAAAATAATAATTAAAGTATAAAACCGTCATTATGCTATAATTAGTTGTAATTAATTATGTGTCATAATCCATATATTATTAATCGTAGAAAAGAAGATTAAGTTTGGTGAGTCCGTGAGCTGATCTGAAATGGCGGCAACTGGTATGTGGGGTCTGTCCATTAATGCAAGCCGACTGTGACCTTTAAGCCACGTGGCGGTACCGGCGAGTCAGGGCAGGCATTTAATGCTTTTGTACCATCTCCTTACCTATCTTTTTGAGGCATTACGGGCCTTGGATTTAATGGCCCTGTTGAGAGCATTGGGCCCAAATCATTATAATATATGGCCCTCTTAACATTATAATATTTTTATTATTTTTTATAAAAGAATCAACGATTTGGTTTTTTACTGCTCAATATCCAATATTCTCATGTAAAACTAAAGTAGCTTCAGAATGTCCTCGGCACTTGAGTTATTAGTTAAGCGGAATTTATTATACATGTCAACTATTTGTAAACAAATTTTGAGCCACTAATTAATTGGGTTGTAGTCCAAGGCAATGATTGATGTGATGTGATGTGATTTTATATTTCAAGTATTGCTCCTTAATTGATGCACTAAATAGAGGTCTAATGATATTGCTGTGATTAAGCTTGTTTCCGTGATTGTCTCTAGGCTGGTGAATAATATTATGGGTAAAAGAGACCATTACATTCAAAAATTACCGAAAGACACTTAACCACCTCATATTTTAAATGTACAGTGAGCTACACCTAGATATTATTAATTGACACATAGCACCTACCGTTAGAATTTTGGATGCAATATGTTAAAATAGTAAGTAAAAAGACAAAAATGTTCATGGTCAAATTTTAAATTTTCAAAATCATGTCATTGTAAGGATTTTGGTTGTTTCTCCCATAACCGTGGCTCAAACTTCGTCAGCCTCGTCTCCGACCTCCGACCGACTTCTCTGGTCGTCCTCGACTCCTCGCCACTTACCAGAGACTCGTCAGAGCCCGTCGTCAGAGATCGTGGCTAAAATTTGCAGTCTCTGTTTTTGTAAACACCACCGACATAAGCCCACTTCCCTACGGCGCTCTCTTCTCGAACTCGTCGACGTTCCCGTCAATGTCCCGACAGCTCCACCCGAAGTCTCTCTACCGAGCGCCTCTGGAAACCCAACCCGTCGCCAGAGCTCTTCCAAAATAGAGTCGAGCTCGAACCCCTCGAGAACCTCTGTTTTGGCATCTCCCTACTTCTCTTCTCACATACCAGTACCCATGTGAGCTGTTGAGCTCGTCGCCAGAGCCTGAGTGGTTGTGTCAGACCACTGACCAGAGCTCCTCGTCAGCGTTTCCTGACGCCTGACCGGACCAATGATTATACTATTATAATCATTCCAAATCCGATGAAGATCTCGCCGAAACTAGTTTCAACGTTATTAAATTTCCGACGACGGATCGAGCAGTGCTGCGAGTCTCCGAAGAGGAGTTCCGGTCAGTGAGCAGAGAAGTAGGGAGAGGTGAATTTAAAGAGTTGAAAGTGATGGGAAGTAAAATCATATAAAGAGTTAACTATATATCAAACACGTGAATTTATTGTTTTAAAACATGTTTAATTTAATGTTTTCTCAGCAAGTCAAACACAATTTTAATGTGTAAACTAAATAAACTGTCAAAATTTAAAAAATCAATTCCAAAATGTTAAATAATAACAAATATGTATTTATTGTTCATATATTTTCAAAAAAGTACCCTTCCAAATTTAAATGTTTCTAGATAATTAATTAGTAGTGATTTTTTTTAACTCAAAACTCATAAAAACAGTGTGATTGGACAAAAGATATATAGAGTTCTTATTTTTTGCCTATCATGAAAATTATGTTGAATGAGAGAAACATAAAATCTTGTGAATTGATACAATGGAAGTATATTTTTAGAACCAAATCTTGCCAAGCCAAAAAATAAGGCAGACTGAAAATTTGAGCCACAGTCTCTGGCGACGGGCCCTGGTAAGTCTCCGGTCAATGGCAAGGAGTCGAGGATAGCCGGAGAAGTTGGTCGGAGGTCGGAGACGAGGCCGGCGAAGCTTGAACCACAGTTATGGGAGAAACAAACAAAATCTTTACAATGGCATGGTTTAGAAAATTTGAACTCTAACCAGAGTCATTTTCGTATTTTTACTTAAAATTTTAACAGATTACATCCAAAATTCTAACAACATGTGTTATCTGTCGATTAATGATATCAGGATGTATCTCACTGTTTATTTTAAAACGTGAAATAATTAAATGTTTTTTGATAATTTTTGTGTGCAGTTAAATGTCTTTCACTCTAATATTATATTCGGTTGGTCAAGCTCCCCTTTACGGTAGCTATTTATTTTGTTGACTGCGTATTGATTATTCTTGGACCGTTTTCAATCAAATTAATTTTCTCATATAATTTAGTTGATCATTAAACTACAGCACCTCTTCTGACATATAAGTATTAGTCACATTCAATTGAACAAGCACTAATTTAAATGTGTCTGACTTAATACATAGTGAGATATCTAGTATTGGGTTAAATTGGATGTACCTAATTAAAGTTAAGTCAACCCTAGTCTGACTGAATTCTTAAGTTAGATGAAACCAATCCATCCAATAATTATTATGGTGCGAGTATTGTGGTGCATTATTTATTTTCTACCATGAAAGAGTAGTTCTGTAAATGAGTCGAGCTTTTAACGAGCAGTTCGATCTTGACAACTTAAATATTTAATTTGAGTTCGATATAATCGAGCTCGAGCTGAATTTGAGCTCATTTAATAAACGAGCCGAGCTCGAGCCTAACATTTTAAAACTCGATAGGCTCACGAGCTGACTCTTTAAATATTTAATTAATTATATTTTTATATTAACATACTTTAAATTTTTAATGAATATTAATAATAGAATTAGACGAGCCGAATCTACCGTCGGCTCACTTATTATTCATTTAATTTTTAATGAATATTTTTGTTAAAATTTTAACCCTATTCATTTACTTTCCTATTTGATAGTCATCTTAACAATTATACAATGTTGTGTAACTATTATGATAACATGTTACATAAGGCGATAAGGTTCAAATGTGAGTAATGGCAGTAGACACTTTTATCTAGCTAATCAGATAAAATGTCTACTTGAAATGCCAAAACTAGCAAGTTAAATGGTTCAATAGAATTTACTCACATGAGATTTGAGACAAAATGGTTTGTCAATGTCAAATTTCCCTAAAAAATCATATAGTTCGGTTCTAATTCCTTCGTTTTACATAGTATTTTAATTCACACTTTGTTAGCACGTTCGACGCCTTTAGTTGTAGTTGATTATTTCGTTTTTGCGGTTTCTTGTTGGCTAAAGAACCTTATTTAGGGAGTATCGCAGATCTGCGACGAGACCTTCACTACAGGTTTTTCTAAAGAAAAAGGTGAGCAAAATGGCAAGTTAGTTACGCTAGCTTATGAAAATGTACCTTTCGGTAATCTAGTCTTACCATTCTCGTCAAATTATTACTTGTCATATATGTATTACAAACATGTATTAAACTTCAAAACCTCACCCTAAAAATATAAATAGTAATTCTTAAGAGAGTAGAGGATGTAGCTGCAGATCAATTCAATCAACAACGAAGCGGGATAACGACACTTATATGCACAAGGTTTTTCTTGTTGATCCTAGAACCATACAATTTTGTAACATTAATTGCACCAAACCCAAATCAAATTAGAGAGCTTGATTTTACCTTATGAGTTCACACGATTACCATGACATGAAAGAGTGGAGATAATAGTTATAAGGAAGATTGTTAAATTTGACAACTTGATAAATAATAAGTGAGCCGACTTGAAATTTGGCTCGTCAAATTCTATTATAAATTTTTTAAAGTATATTAAAATAAATATAATTAATTAAATATTTAAAAAGTGAACCGAATCTAGCTGAGCTTGTATATTTTAATTCGAATCGAACTCTGCATAAACTTGTTCGTTTGAATTCGAGCTGAACATTTGTTTCATGAGTCGAGTTTTACAAAAACGAGGTTCGATTCGACTCGTTTAGATCCCTAAAAAAAAGAAAAGAAAGAGAAATAGAAGAGATTTACGAGGTAAACATGAGTTACAAGAAACTTCATGTGTATGTACAGCCCCAGCCCGAAGGCGGCGATATATATATGTAAGAAATTAAGAAGGTAGCTAGAGGACGACGTCGTTTAAGGAGTGGAGGGGGAGGCCGAGGTGAAGGTGGTGGAGGAGACGGTGGAAGAGGTGGGCGTTGACGGGGATCTTGAGGGCGCCTCCGGTGTGGGCGTAGCCGTACTCTTGGGCGGCGCGGTCGAGGAGGTCTCGGAAGACGGGGTGGTGGAGGAGCTTCGCATTCACGATGAACCGCTCCATGCGCTGCTGCTCCACCCCGGCGTACACGGGGACGTGCCCCGAGGGCACGTCCGAGTGGTGACTAGCACGGGAGAGCTTGCGAATCAGTTTCTTCATCATCTTAATATGGTGTTGGAGAGAGATAGGCATAGTCGTAGTGGAGGAGGAGAAGGAGAGGGGCAGGTGATGAAAGGTACAAACAAGAGTACTTGCAGGTACGTACAGATCCACATATAAACAAATTCAATTCATCTTTTATTATTTCTGCCTTCTATTTATATGCCTCACCCGTTTCTTTTTCTTCTACTACTGGAATTAGCATTTCCATTCTCCTGCGTATTCACAATTTTCTAACGGATATTGGATATTTTTGTAATTTTCATCCATTTTTCATATGTATTTCTTTGGAATAATATATTATTTTTTCTATCACTCAATACAACCTACCTAAATATCATGTTGAGCCTCGAATGCTGATCTGAGACTCGAGAACCAGCAGAGCCAAACATTAGACCAAACTTAAACTGATTTCCATTTTCTTAAAAAATATTATATATATATACTAAATAAGAAGAGCCAACCTTCCTCTAATATATATATATATTAGAGGAAAAAACACGAATATTATTAAGAAACTAACCCGACATCACGTCGGACAGCTGAAGCAACAGATAGTGGGACAGACCTCGCACCATGATCCTAGATATTGTTAGTTAAAGTGTAAATGACTAGTTTATGCGTCACGGAATTACAAGAGCGATAAGCAAAATAAATAAAAACACATGTCCCAGAAGTGGACAATACGCAATAGCTATCGCTAATGATATCTCTAAAAATGTTCAACTCGACATGTTTAACATTATGTAGAGCCACGACCTTCACCTCATACGAATAGAAAAACTCCGTGATCCCGCTGCAGAATGTTTTAACCAGGGCTCTATGATAACCTCGGAGACCAATCGACTCGAACCAGTTAGCAACCAACCAAAATCGCAGCAAGTAAATCGCCAGAATTTTCCTGCCATACCTTTGATAAGCCCTATTTGGGTCCGTCTGCTCTCGCTGATCCGAGCTTCTCTGCCCACCCCCACTGCCCCCCTCCCAAACCCGTCTCCCAAAACAGATGTCGAAATAATACCCCTAAACTTTACCATCGCAAAGTTATCGTACCTCCAAATCACATTGTCCCTTCAATCGCCGAAACACCGGTAGCCCAGTCCTAAAACACCGAGTACAATCGCAGACCGCTGACGGCCGCGTATCTCGACAAATAGTCGAACCAGAGAAAACCTTAAGGTATTGGTCTCATTAGAGACATACGGTTGTATGATTGTCAAATTAGTGTAAATATATTATATATTATTTTGTATGAGATAGGAAAAATTATTGTTATATTATATCTATACTATAAGCACCTCGACTTAAAAATCTTAAATTCAATCATCAATCTTAAAATTACCTGAATTTTCAATCTAGTCAAATTAAATATATGATATTTTATAAAATAATAAGCTTCAGCTTTTAGTTGTGGAGTCTGACCCGATATGTACAATCCAAATTTTCATGGTATCAAAGCATGTCGATTTGGGCCTGTTTGTGGGCTCCCAGTGGCTACGCCCCCCTGTGAACTCTGATGCATATGCCGAAATCAAATCTTGCTATGGTCCACGTGTAATAGGTTACAACGTGAGGGGAAGTATTAATGTAGAGGAGGCCCATGTGTACGAGGCGTGAAGGAAAATGATCCTCACGTGTAGAAGCATGAGAGGGAGGAGTTGATCCCACATTGAAATAATTGAAAATAAAATAGTGTATATAAAGGGAATGGTCAAACCTAACTAATAAGCTTGAACTATTAGTTGTGGAGCATGACCCCATATGTACAGCCCAGTTTTTAAAATTAAATATATGATATTTTAAAAGCTTTTAAACACCCGGGGGTACCAGTTTACATGGAAGCATAGTAGAGGGTTTCACCGGAGTGTGTGGAGGTGAGACTGGATCAAGTTTTAGTGAATCCGATTGGTATTGGTGAATTTTGACTCAACTAAATTATATAATATGGGGTGTTCTTCTTCGGATTACAACTCAATATTATTGAACCCAAGGGTGAAGATTAGAAATAGAAACTCAAAACTCTTTCGTTTTGAGAATGCATAGATACGAGATCTGGGGCGCAAATGTGATTATCTGCTCAGGAGTCATGTTCGTTGTTGAGTATAATGTAGATGATACATCAAGTGTCGGTATACTCATATAGCTCAGTTCTAATTTCTTCGTTTCACACAGTCTCTCAATTCACACTTTGTAGCACACTCGACGCCTTTAGTTGTGGTTCATTATTTCGTTTTTGGGGCTTCTTGTTAGCTAAATAACCTTATTTAGGGAGTGTCGCAGATCCGCGACGAGACCTTTAATACAATTTGTTGTTCTGATATTTATCGACATTATGATTGCCTTATGTTTTAGGATGTTAGGAAAGATGTCGAACGAAATGTCAAGACAACGTCTCAGACGAATGCCACAACATCTTAAGTAACCTTTTAGTCGACACAACTTTTGGTAAGTTTCCCGAATATGAAGATTGTTGGTGATATGAAGATTGGAAAGTTTCCAGCTGTGTTCGAAGTCTTTGGGAAGGTTTTACTAATGACGCACGTTCTGTAAACTATGTGGAAACAAATCTACCGCGTGAAGAAGAGAAAGGGAAAAAATCAAGACGGTGCGATTTGTGGAAACCATAGGGGTTTCGGTTTAAACCCTCTACTATAAAAGCTGAGGCTACAACCTTGGCAGAGGGGACTTCTTTGCTGAATACATAGAGCTCTTAGACGTGAAGGTCTGTGGGTTGAGAGGCTGTGTATTTGACAAAGAACGTTGTGTATCATTCGGAGAAGAATCGAGAGATCCGTATTGAGTGAATGGGGTTTATGTGAAAACGTGCTTGAAATTGCACGAACTCGTCTGACTGCGACTTATACATACGAGCAAGGTGAGTGCTCGTAGAGTGGAACCAAGGCGTGGTCTTGGATTCAAGGGGAGTCCTTGAGATAGGTTGATACTAGTAAGAGTAGCATATGTATATATCTGTGTGATGATCTTTGATACTTGTATGTTTTGACTGCTTACACTATAGTGAAGCATTTTCACTGGCATAGTGCCCCCAGACGTAGGTGAGATTGCACTGAACTGGGTAACAAGCTTATGTGTCTTTGTTTACTGCTTTTAATTGTCGATTGTTTAAACTGCCTGTGTAGCTAAGGTTTGTTACACACATTGTCTCAACAGTGTGTGTAACATCCTAGTTAAGTATACTAATCAGAATTTCACAGTTTTTCCTAAAGAAAAAGATTAAGCAAAATGTCAAGTTAGTTGCGCTAGCTTATGAAAACTTACCTTTCGGTAATCCAGTCTTACCATTCTTGTCAAATTGTTACTTGTCATATATGTAGTATGAACATGTATTCAACTTCAAAACCTCATCCCAAAAATGGAAATAGTAATTCTCAAGAGAATAGGGGCTTTAGGTACTCAATCTAATCGCAACGAAGAGGAACAACGACACTCACATGCGAGAGGCCTTTCTTGTTGATCCTAGAACCATACAATTCTGTAACATTAATGGCACCAAACCCAAATCAAGTTAAGAGCTTGATTTTACCACATGAGTTCACACGATTATCATGACATGAAAAAATGGAGATAATAGTTATCATGAAGATTGTTAAATTTGACAACCTGACCTTTTCAGATCCACCAATTTTCTCACTTGACTTAAAAATATGAAAATCTCAACAGCTATTAAAAAGAAAACAAGAAGTTTACTACCAAGTTTGTGCTCATTTTCAAGAAATAAATCTCGATTTATTTATTTATAAGTGATTCGTGTGTATTTATCTTCTCTAGATAAACAATATAAGATATGTTATTAGGATTTTCGTCTCTATACGCTGGAGGTTATAATAAGAAATTTAGGTTATTGTTCCGTAGTGTAAGTGATTTTTCGATATTTTGGGTGGCTAATTTGATCATTCGACGATGAAAGCTCTTACTTTTAGGCCGATTTCAGTCTAATTTGTTTGTGCACGAATCAAAATTTCAAGAGCACGAGTTTCATTTCTTAATGGTATATTTAAACAGTTATTCTAGTGTTCATACTAATTATTTGATCAACACATGATTCAATAGACGAAGAACTTGTATTTTTTTGGGGAAACTTACACTTAACTATAACCAACTAGGTTTCGAAAAAAAAACTACAACCAACTAAAATTTGGCTATTTCAGACAACCAAGTTTCATAAATTTCCATTGGTTAAACTTTTAGATGGAAAATATTAATTTTGAAAGTGAAAATACGAAAATATCTTGGTTAATATTGCAACCGACTGGCCTCGCCCTCTTCCAGCGAACCCGACCTCCATCCCTAGTCCACACCATCCTGGTTCGAACCATTCTTATCGTCCCAAGTCGACTTATTCGTCGATGAACCTAAGGGTGTTTCGTCTTTTTACTTTCGAAAACTTATAATGGGTGAATTTATAAAACTCGGGTGATATGAATCAGCAAACTCTCAGTTAAGGGTAATTAAATAGAAAATGTGCATAATTAGGTGTAAGTAAGTGTACTTTTCCCCTATTTATCAATTTGAAGTTTTTCATCACAATAATTACAAAAGAAATTCACTATAATATAAATTTTGGGTCATTTTCTTGGTTACACACAGATGAAGTAGGAGTAGAAAGTATGAGAAGCATGTTGTTTGAAATGCGTGTCATCATCATGATGGTATCTGGATAGTAATAAATGTCTTGTACATGGTCATAAAGGCCTATTTAGTATATAAACGGGCCTAACCCATTGGGGCCGAGTAGCCCTAACCCCAACCCAAGAGACGCTTTAATTTAAACACTGACTGGTCCCCGCTTGGGGCGGTTTGAAATTTCAATCGACGTTCAATTCTAAACCCTAACGAATCGTCTCCTTCAGCTCAGCTCAGCTCCACGATCTCCTATGGTATCCTCTTCTCTTTCCTTTCTCTTCTTGCCTGATTCCAATAATTTCATGTGTTCCACTTTTTCTCGGCAAACAAACATCGGCTTTTTCATTCTTCATCTATAGCTTACCATACCGATTTCGTACTACATTTTTGGTTAAAGTTATGTTAATTTCTTCTTCTTTTGTTGCATTGTATTTAATTAGCATCTGCAGGAGATATCTAGTACATTGCTGGTCACTATCTGCAAAGTTTGGATATGTGTGCAATTCATTAGTCTGCACCTGCACTGTGTGTACTAATCAATATTGTGGTTCACAATTCAGGGCAGTGTAGATTTGCTGATGCAATTTGTTGGGCTATGTCTGAATATGGTAGTAGGATTACAAACGCCTCTAAATGTTAATGTTTATGTGGTCCCAGTTTTCTCTGACATTCTGTTTGTCTTGGATCAGATTACTGAATAGGTTTGATATGGGTCGCATTTCTTTTTTTTTGAAAATTACATCAATCTTAACTATCTCCGTCATGGTTAGTTAATGCAGTGACCGTATTAGAGTGTTTGTAATAAAACTAGGTATTTTTAGTCACTGACCTCAAGTTGAATGGTTTATGTTTCAGCTAGCATGGCAATTTAGTGTGCCTTGATCAGTATTGCATATTTGTATGAATTAGGGTTTAGATTATATAACGACCATTAATTGTTATGTGGGTGCCAAAAGGGTGAGCACAATACTGATTTCTACTGAAACTCAAATTATATGAAAATGAGATATGGTGGCAGAAGAGAGGATCTTCTTGCTCAATCCTTACTTTTGTTTTTTATCATATTGTTTTATAGACTTCTAAAGAAGTTGGACCATCCCCCAGAGAAGATGCAAATGCGATTTCCACGGTGTCTAAGAGTAAGCGGAAGTTGCACGCTGATAAAGGTAACAAAGGCTTCTTATTTAGCATATAGTTGCTTCTTAAAGGAAAGGAAAGAATTCCAATTAGTTGGACAAGTATAACTGACTCAATACAATTTATTCCTGATCTTAGGCTGAAATGAGGTTACCGGCTTCTTTCTGTTTATCTTGAATGGTGAAGATTTAAAGAACCTTCTATTTACATGAGTTTATGTTGTTTGTTGCAGATGCTAATCAAAGGATTAAGAAGGCTAAGGACTCCTCAAGACTCCTTCCTGTCATTACTGATGCTGAGGTATGCTATAATATGTATCATCTTTAAATGGACTTGCTTTTGTAAAAATATATTATTGTTTAATTTCTATTATTGCTCGCTTATTTTCTTGCAAAGTAAAAGCTTTATCTTTCCAATGGTTCAAGATAAAAGGCAGATCCTTGATTGCTAGTTTCTGGACCACATATTAATAGTAGTTTCTCAGACCTCAGATAGTTGGGTATGCTGTTACTGTTATGCAAGTCTTGTTTCTAGTTCTTAAATTTTCTTCATATATTGTCTACTCTCTGTAGATTGTGTTTTTTTGTTGTTGTTGCTTACATATAGGCACGAAGTTTCCAGACTAGGGAAATGTTTTCCATGATCAGATTGCACTACAATAAATCTCTTAGAAATGAGAAATCAATGCCTTTTCCAGGTTTCATCATAAAAAATTTGGACCTGATCTTGGATCTGTTGCGGCTTTCATTTGGGGGTCCTTACTGCATAATTTGCAATTCTAGTTATTTTCTGTTTTTTGATAATCATAAATACACTGATGTAATGCACATGCAATCAGTCTTCTTTTTCATGTGTTTGGTATGAATTCAAGATACTCGTAAGTTATCTTCTTTTGTATGTATCCTTATTGGTAATGGTGATTGCTTTCATTTGACAAACTTATATAATGCAGATCTGCAGATACATTCACAATGAGAACGAGATGCAATTGAAAAAGATCATATGGGAAGTAATGAACAAGAATCATGTAAGGTTAACATACAGCACTTTCTTATTTTCTTTGCGTCAGTTGTTAGCAAGCCATGAAATTTTATTATTATATCATTTTTGTCACACTGCTTAGATTGCGGAGATTCTCTATGAACTTTGGGCAGTTTCTAGCATTGTTTCTAGTTAGCACGTTCTTGTATTTCCCTGTCAACCCTGTAGAGAAAAAGACATTAGATTCATAACTATTCCAATCACATTCCTCTTTTACACATACACTTTCAGCTTATCAATTTTTTTCATTGAAATAGTAAATGCTGCACATGGTTTGTTGAAGTGATCTGTTTTTACTTTGTTCCTGTTTCACCATATTTCTCTTTCTTTTGTTTTATCTTAACTCTAATCAAAATTTCTAAGTGCCAGTTATAATTTCCAGGTAGAAAGAAAACAACCAGTGAAGGCAAAGAAAGTTGGTCCTGCACCTGCTAAACAACTTGTAAAAACTGATGTCCAGGAGGAGAATAAGAAGGTAAATAACGAGGGAGAAACTGAGTTTCATCTTGGTCTTAACTTTGTATGTAGAGGGGGGAATTTGTTGGCATGTTTGGTCTTCAGTGTTATATTCACTAATGTTGTGCAACTTGCTTCTTATTGACTTAATTTATTATCAGGTTTAATACATTGTATTGATCGAATGGTGTGGGTTTGCTTTTGCAGAGGCTGAGTTCAAGAGTCAACTTCGATGCCTTGAGGAAATTAAATGGGGAGCTTGTAAGGAACTTTCATTATCTAGTAATCTTTATACTAATATTTGCTTTTACCTTTTCATTCACGGCAAGTTCAGTAACCAGTATGAAATACCATGTGGTTTTCTATTGTTGATCAACAGACTGCAAATAAAGTTGTGTCACTTTTGTCATCTGAATGTGTGTATTTGGATGTATCTGATCCCTGCAGGATAATGACTTGGAAGGGAGCGAGGGAGAGTGTTTGGACTCTAGTTATGTTAACAAAAGTGATAGGCAGCAAAACACCAGAAGAGTCAGTGTGCAAGGGTGCAGTTCTGGAGAAACTGAATGTGATGATGAATACGAGATCGGGAGTGAAGGGTTGGATACCAACAGAGAATACAATGAAGATGAAGATCAAGGCTTTGAGGAGGAATACTTTTTTGAGGACTATTAGTATAAGTAAGAAATAGTAAAGATATGAATTTTGTCATGAAAGCAAGAAAATTTTGATTCCAAAAAGAGAGATAAAGTAAAGATATGAATTTTGTGTGTATAACTTGAATACCATATTGTGACTGTTGTTGATTCTGGAAATTGATGGATTGGTTTTTCCATAAAAACACCCAGGGCCTAAACTGGAGTAATGTATAGAAATATATTGATTGTCAACTTGTGAAGCATTGACATTTGGTTTGAGTATGTTGCAGCTTCACAGGCCATGCCTCCGCCACATTATACTCCATTTGCTTATATCTGCTATGGCTTCTCCACTATATACATATATTTATTTATTTATTTATATGCTATGCTATACATGAATTACAACTTGTAATTAATCTGGAAACAGGTATGAATGAAGTTTAACCTGTCATTAATTGATGTGCAAGTATAAATCCGTTACAAAAACAAAACCCTAATATGAATTCTGTTTCATGGACCAGTGAGAAGAATGATTGGGGTAGTAGACAAGATCTTCCTCTTGGCCAGAACCAGGAACGTCAATGGCCACAAACATGTTGAGAATCTTGCTCTTGTTGAACCTGTCGTCTGTGATCATGCGTTGAACGCAATCGAGTATTGTCCTCACCACGTGAGGCTCCGGCGGGATACACATCTCCACCAGCAAGTCAGATACCAATTTGACGCCCATTCGATCCGTAGCAGCCCACACGCTATACTCTTTCTGGGCAATCTTTGCATCGTCCACAAATAATTCACCGCTCTCTTCATCGTAGGGAACGTGAGTGATGTCAATCTTGAAATACAAGCGAAACAGAGCACAGCAACAACTCTCATTTTCCTCTTCTGCTCCCTCCGACTCCATTGGGTAAGCTTCGCATTCTGAACCCATCCAATCTAATAAAACTCTGCACCAACGATTCTGAAAGAAAGATATGTAATTGTGAGTGAGTAGTGGAATGGGAATGTGATGGCTTCTTTATATAGGGAAATTAGGTTAGCTTGGATGTGACGCAAACATAGGTTTCCTAATTCCTAAATCGACTTTACTTTACTTTCCTTTCCTTTTCCCAAATCCGTTATTAATGATTGGGGCTTTTCTTATTATTACCATTCAGCCCCTGCAAATTCCAATTAATCACCAAATTAACATGGTTTACTAATGTCAAGGATCCGTACCTAAATTAATATCGTATTGTTGTGGTCTTCCTTCTTAAAATTTTACATTCCAAGCTTTTTGAGTTGAAGCTTGAAATTGATTTCCCTATTTTTATTTTGAAAATTATTGAAGAGCTGTGATGGTCAATTTATGCTTCCATCAGTGTAGATGCTACACAACAATTTATTAAATTAAGGGTGAGTAAATTTGAATAGAAGTTGGACTTATAATCATTTGAACCAATTTAATCACAATCTTAAACCCGAAGCCAAAAGTGAGCAATATAGTTTGGAGGCTGACCTACCTAACTTAGAGTCACATCACAGGTGAGCAAACCCGGCCTAGATCTCTTTCTAATAGTATTTGGGTTTTAAATGATTGCATAATATTCTCAAATACACTCCTTATCAGACTTTTGTGTTTCCAAATAACTTCGAAATGTTGTGATAACAAACAAGCCTCTCAAAATCATGTTATAACATTAGAGTTCAAACATGTCTAAACTACCAACCCAATCTCATGTATAAAGCCCACCAATCTTAAACTACAACCCACCCAAATTCCACGAAACACCCAAAGGAGATCAAATTGTGGTCGGAGCCACAGCAGATCACGGGCTGGACTACTACGCTAGATGAGTCTTCTTTAATGGAGCAAGATGAGTAGGTTAGAAGGTAAGGGAACCCGTGGTTAAGGCAAAAACGTGGGCTCCACCTCCTCCCTATTCACCTGTTATCAAAAGCCACAAGTTTAATAGTTGAATTTTCTGGCCAAATTTTTTTGTTTATCGAAATGACAAAGGTATCACAGTAAAAATTACAATTTGTTATTTTTGTTCAAGCGCGATTAAGACTTTGTTACTCTAAAAAATTAAATTATTAGTAAATCATTTAGAAATATATATTATTATTAATTACAAATTATCGAAATTTTTATTACTTATTTGATATTAATTATTGTTACTATAGATTATTAATCAATAATTATCATTATACATTTTAATAATAATAACTTATTATTTTTGTTCAATAAAATATTAATGAATAATTGTAAGTTTTAAAATGAATTATTAATTGACTGATTATAATTATTAATATTAATTCACATTGAATAAATGATTAACTTAAAATTTTAAACTATTAGTTAATAATATAATTTATCATTAATAATTATCATTTATTAATAATTAACATTAATATTAAATATTTTACACAAGTTGTAAATTATTTATTAGTTCATAAATAATTAAATAAGACAATTTTGTGATTTATTTGTTCATAAATAACATAATTACTTTTTTTTAACAATTTACTCTAACACGTTAAATTTTGGAAAGAAAATTTTGTTGTAGTATGAAATATCTAAAATACACTTGATTATTCATGAAAATTCTAAAATAATACCACAAGACATATTTGCTCAATTTCCTTCTTTCTATTCTTTTATTTGATTTTGTTCATTCCAGAAATTGTCCTAATATAATTAAACACAATCTTGAAACCTTTCTCATGAACTTGTCCATACAATAGTCAGCAAAATCTAATAATCAAGATTCAATTCCGCAGAACATCCAATTCACCAAATTTCATAAAGAAGATTCTCAAATATCCGCAAAGCACATGGTCACTCAAGAAAATGTTATAAAAACAAGAAAACACTAAAATATCATTAATCTCTAATCAAAAAAAAAATCACTGGCCTCTAGGAATGAGCCACCACTGCAGTCACGTGCATGGGCGACGCCGCTGCCCATCGAAAATCGTGTCCGGTGATGGCTTCGCAGTCTTCCGTTGATCGAAAAGCCTTGGGTCGACATCCACCAATCAAGTTGCCTTCTCCTTCCACGTCGCGCTCACCTGAGAGAAGAACCATAACCCGAAAACCAGATTTGAAAATTAAAATCTCAGCGAGGCGGAGGCTTTTGGAATAAGATACCCGGAATGACGTGGCACGCAACACCGTATCCAAATCCTTTTGTTGTCGATATCTGAGACTGAGCATACGAAGATGAATAAATAAGAACTGCGCCGTAATAAGGAGGCCACTGACTTGAAAGCAATTATTTCGGGTGGACCGTGGTGGCGATCAAATCCGATTGCTTCCGAGGTTAACACGGTTGTCCCTCAGATGTGAGCCCACTCGCACAGCTGAGGCTATAATAATGTAGACTTTGACCAGGAGAAAACAAATCTTACCAAAGAATTTCCGCCAATTGAACAAACAACAGTCTGAAGACCGTCAGATTGTGCAATCGAAGAAAGACGAAGGAAGAAAAAACGGGAAAACAGTTCGAGAATGATTTTGGTAGTAGGTCGATATTTTTGGCAGCAAGTCAGCAAGTTTTTTTTGTGTGTCAAATGGGGAGACACCCCTCAGTATTTATAGAAATATCTGAGGGGAAATAAATTAAACCCACAATGACACATTAAACCAGCTCATCAATGCCTCTAATAAATACATGTAACAACCAAAATTAATTCACGAATTAAAAACATATTTAAATTCGAATTTCAAATGTCATTTAAAATAAGTTTAATTTAAAAAGATTTGATCGAATTTCATTTAAAATCAGAACAAATCTGAAATAAAAGAATTTTATTTTTAAATCAAGAAATAAAATCAGGTTTAGCCCGTACTGCAGGTGCTCTTTCAAAGCCCTAAGCCGAGCCCGAGCCCGAGTCAGACGGACGGCGCGTGAGTTTGGCTCAAGCCTCATGTTTAAACCAAAAAATCTTTCAATATGGGATTCCAACCTTTTAACCAATCAAACTCCAACAGAGGCTGTTAGAGAATAGCGGTGAAGTCGGAGGCTGCTAGAGGGCAGTGACGTTGATGAGGTTGAGGGCAGTGACGTTGATGAGGTAAGACCAGTCGAACAAGAACCCATTTGGATAAGATTGAACACAAAATTTCTTGAAAGCCATTAAACCCAACACGACACTATTATTGGTAGTGGAAGGCGACTGAGAGAGGAGCAACAACACAAACCAAAACAAACCCAATTTTTTAGCTAGCTCATATAAAATGAGAAATTTTGATTTCCTTTTTTTTCCCTCCCACTGGTTAATGATGGAATCTCTCTTATATATTTGCAATTAGAAGGGCTCAACAAGGAAAACCCATATACAGAGGAGATTGAAACTCTATTTCTATCATGAAAACCAGTAGCAGCCCATAGGCAGAAGCAGAAGCACATCTGATATTTGACACTTTTGTAAAAATGTACTACTTGTTTACACATTTTTGCAAAAAGTCTATATTTTTAAAAATTGAAAAAATTATCCCTATGATTATGAATTAATTTTTTTCATTTTTATTTTTATCTTAAAGTAATTACATGCCACTCTACCCGCCCAAACTTCAATCTAACTTCACTACACCGAACTTTTAAAAAAATTTAGAAGTACCCCAAGAATTTTTTAGGAACACTTAGCGTAATCTCTATCAGGCTTAATTACACTTTGTCCATAGTAGTGACATGTTTTATACTATACTACAATATAATAAAAAGTTTAAATTGTGGTCAGTTAATTGCATTTTTTACACTTTACTCTAACACTGTTAGAATTTGGACGGAAAATCTAATTTTGTTTGAAAAATACAAAAATGCTCCCGAATTAATTTGAATCAATTCAGCATAATTTGGCTCAGACCAGTAATAAGCTAGAATTGATTTATGGTATGGACAATTAGACCGATTCAATATGAAATTAATTAATAATCATTAATTAACATTTATAAAATTAATTTAAAAAGGTTCATATGGACCAAAAGCCTCATTGTCGGAACTGGCTTCGACGTCTCCGACCAAGGGCTCGCCTTTAGATTAGTTTCTCGTTGAGTTTGAATCTGAAATCGGCGAGGATTTCCCCAAATCCCTAAATCCTTACCATGTCCCAATAACATTTCGCCGGAATTACCAAATCTTCGTCTGGCCACCACCAATGAACTGCGGCGAGATGTGTGACTCAACCTAGCCCGTCGGTGCCGCTGACGTCGCAGTCGAAGCCCCGGCGAGGCCCAAACACCCGCCAACCTCCACTTCGACGCTAGGAAAAACCCAACCACCTAACTGCGTCCCATCTGGCGCCTAGACCCTATCCCTGAGCAGCTCCCGTCCCACGACCCAAATCTGGGTCCATCAAACTTCCTGGCGCGTCCCTCCAACTTGCAGCTAGGGTTGTCCATGGTCGGTTAACCGAACCAAAACATTCAAATTTGAATCAAACCAAGAACATTGGTTTTAAAATTTTTGAACCCATAACAAAAACCAAGTGTAATGAAATAGCTAGATTTTAACCGGCTAGAAAGTTGGTTGGTTTTTGGTTTAAACTGAACCAACCATATTAATGAGCTTCACATGTGGGCTGATTTTAGGTTCATTCAACTAATGAAAATTAGGAATATGCATGAAGTTAATATTAACTTTAAATGACCAAAATTTATCAAGAAATCCAATATTACTAAAACTAAAATTACAATCCACCAAAAACTAAAATCTACACCAAATATACTAAATTAAAAGTGTAAAACATAAGCAGACAACAAGATTTCTTCAATTGTGAATTGGTACGAATCTAAGTACGAGTTGGAGTAGTATTGAGATTTATTTAGAGTTGACAAATTGAAGAATGATGTGTGGATCAGGATGACTATAGGAGTGACACGGGGCAAATTCAATTTCGGTTCGGTTTATTTGGTTAACTAGTGGTTTTATATTATATGAACCGTATCCAAACCAAAATTAAATGGGCCACTTAAAATTAAAACTGTAACCTAACCATAATCTATGCTTTTCAATTTTTTTGAATTTAGTTCGGTTCGGTTACCGGTTCTTGGTTAAAATGGATAGCCCTACTTGCAGCCGGCCGTCAACAAAGAGGTGGTCGCCTACGTGACAAAGCCGGGGGCCGACGACGACCCTAAGGCAAGGAGAAGAGAAGAAACGAAGAGAAGAAGTGAGGGTTGAAGAGAGAGAAAAAGGAATAGTGACTCTTTATTAGGACGTATAAGTTAAAATGATGGTTAAGTGTATTAAAGTGAAAATGGTGGGTAACATTTTTTTAAAGCAAAAATGGCGGATATTTAGTTGTAAAAAAGTGTTATTTTCTTTATTAATATTCAAAGTTGTCGATATTCTGATTCTCTTCAATTTGATATATTATGAGTCCGAAACTGATATGGGGATGGATACGAGATGAGTTTGAAGTTATTTTGTAGTTTACTGGGTTTGAATTTTTCGATCGAACAAAGTGTAGGAATGGGTGAGAAAAATAGGATATCGTAGAGAATGGGTTTAGGGTTTGAGGAATAGAACCGCCACTTAGCCGGGTATAGACTAAGATAAGGTTTAACCGCCACTTAGCCGGGTATAGACTATGATAAGGTTTAGCCGCCACTTAGCTGGGTATAGGTTAAGAGAAGGTTTTTACGCCACACCTAAGATCCTCGGCCTAAGATGATAAGTAAAATAAAACAAAGTCTCAAGCACAAAGGTATAATTTTTATTCTCTTCAATTCGAATTTTCTAAGAGCCCAAGCCCCTTTAAATACATGTAATTAGGAAATAACAACTAGGAACTACAAAAGTAAATAACAAACTAGAAACTAAGATACTTAAAAATAATAAGCTAGAAAATAACAATTTGGAAAGTAGATCTACTTGGACTACAAGCCACTTATTCTAGAAACTACATATTAGGAAATATAAAATAGGCAATTAAAAAGGGTTGTGCCAATGTGCTTAATATCTTTAATGCCCCTGCATCAAACCCCCAAAGTTGCGAAAAAAGACTTGACCTCAAGTGTTCACCATTGTAAGGGTGTAGATCTTTATAATTCCAGGGACGAGGCACCTCGTAGTCAGTAGGTAGTTCAATTCCTAGGCATTCCCTCATCTTCTCGAAAAACATACTCAAGTCTCCACCAACGTCGAAAGGGCGTAAATCGACTATATTAAACGTTGTCTTCAAATGGTAGCCAACATCAAATGGACGTCAATCAGCTACATTAAAAATAATTAACTTATATGTATGGAAGTTGACGTATTTCACAAGTTCCTTTCCTTTTCATTTCTCACCACCTTTTCCCAGTCGCATATGATTATCGTAGGCTTTTTTCGGTGACATGGGAAAGAGAATATAATTTCCTTCATCGTGCACAAGAGAATATTTGTTAAATACTTCATCATGCTTATCTCCTTGATTGAATTGCCACAATTGTCCATCTCTCTTTGAATTTATGTCACATAAAAACGGATCTTCATAATTATGAGTGTTTGACAAACCCAACGCATGCTCCCTTATTTTTGTTGCAATTCCACCATCGAGCTCTTGTAATATATATATATATATATATATATATATATATATATATATATATATATATATATATGTCTCGAGATGTTTATTTGTTGGCATCTCCAATTTGTCAGCAAGAGAAATATTACCAACAATAGTGAAAAATTTCCTTTTAACAATAAAGTTGTGTACCTTGTTTTGAACATGACATCCAATTTGGAAGATGTGTGATTTATTCCTTTCTTGATCTTCTTTTGCTTGGACACTCATAGATCTCAGTACAATTGATAGCTCTTATTGAACAAAACATGTGTCACCTGCATAATTTTTTAATGTTGACGTGAATTCAGCTACCAATTTATCGTCGGCTTTAATAACAGTTTCTTCTCGCGACACCACCGCTCCTTTGATTATAACTTGATTTTTAGTGTGATCTATGCGTGTTCCTTTGGTGTGAAAAATGTTGGTTCTCAACGCATCAACCCCTCTCGTAGGATTCAGACTCGATTTGAGACTTTCTTTCATGATTAAAGAATGCTCTTGATCTACATGTGAATACACGACATCGTTTGCCTTGAATTCAACAATGTTCTCATCATATTTCTCATAGAGCATGTCATCTTCACTTGCCACATGTCCATCTTCCACGGGCTCTACCACTCCTTGTTTAGGACATTCAGATGCAATATTCACTAAACCTTGGCAATTAAAATAATTAAGTTTATTTGAAGAGTTTCCAAGGTTTACCTCATATACTTCACTTTCTATTTTTGGCTTAATAGTTGCACTTGCTTTATATGATTCTTTTGTCACACAATGCTTGGCTTCAACAAATCTTTTAGATGTGTCAAATTTTCTATGCTTGTTTCGAGCTTCAACTTTTAGTGCATACTTGATCACATCATTTAATGCGTAGTAAAGTTGTAGATCGACCACCTTTGCAATGTCACAATTTAGACTGTTAATGAAACGATTGATTGAATGCTTCTCAACTTCTCTTACTTCGGCTTTCATCATCAGGGTCTCAAATTTAGTAACATACTTCTCTATGGACATGCTCCATTGCCTCAACTTTTGTAATTTGAGATATACCTCATATTTGTAGGTAGATGGAGAATATTTTCTCGTTAACTATTTTCTCATCTTATCCCATGTTACGATCATGGCACGACCATATCTTTCTCGTTGTCTTATGAGGTTTTCCCACCAATCTGAAGCGTGTTTCCTCAATCTTACATCCACTAGCTTTACTTTTCAATCTATCGGTGGATTACTGTAATGGAACACCCTCTCCACGGTGCTCAACCACTCTAAAATTTGATCTTAATTCATGCGATCTTCAAACTTCGGGATTTTTAGTTTTGACATGTTAGTATAGGCAAAATATTTCTTATCCGACCTCCTCTCATAGAAATCACGATCTTCATAATGAGTTTGATTTTCTCTAGATTTTTCATGTTCATCATACCTCCTTGTCACACCTTTATTTGATTGGGTATAAGATTGAAACTTCTCTTGTTGCATGAAATTCTCTTCGAAATCAAATATTTGACCTTTGCGTGATTCTCTTACATTACTACTCACATGAACAACCTTTTAGGAATCAGTAACGCGCCCTACATGTTCAAGAAGTTTATGAACTTGTAGTTCGAGATAATTAATACGCCTCTTCTCATCAGACAATGACTTATTGTCATCCTTCCCGCCATTAGCAATGCCTGTAGATTTACCACCGGCCATCAAACTAGTGCTCTGATACCACTTGATACGAGGATGGCTATGAGAAATAAGTAGAACGAGATGAGTTTGAAGTTATTTGTAGTTTCTTGGGTTTGAAGTTTTCGATCGAAAAAAGTGTAGGAATGTGTGAGAAAAATAGGATATCGTAGAGAATGGGTTTAGGGTTCGAGGAATAGAACCGCCACTTAGTCGGGTATAGACTAAGATAAGGTTTAACCGCCACCTAGCCGGGTATAGGCTAAGATAAGGTTTTTACGCCACACCTAGGATCCTCGGCCTAAGGTGATAAGTAAAATAAGACAAAGTCTCAAGCACAAAGCTATAATTTTTATTCTCTCCAATTGAAAGGCCAAAAAGCTCCCTCACAAAACAGGCCCTTTAATCGTCCAAGTACATTTATATTCCGGCTTTGCCAGGTCGAACACTAGGGGATCAACTTGTGGGTCGATTACTTAGTCGATTTGCGCTCTCTCTTAGGTTTGACGGGGAAGAAAAAGTAAATACACAATTTTTAGGGGTTTTTGATTAAGAAACTAATTACTAGCAAACAACTAAATTAAGCAAACTACGCTAAAGGAACACTAAGTTAGGTGCAAAATATTAAAGCGGGAGAATGAAAATCTAGCAACTAGCAACCACGGGTGCTAGACCGACGGTGAAATGCCAATCCACAATGTCAATATTCAAAATCAAGCAAAGCATGTGTTCAAAGTTATAGGCGCTTATCCTCTCGGATTAAGCCTTTCCTAACGTCAACTACCCTCTTAGGATGTTACAATCGATGTTAGGAAGCACTAAGTACAACTATTTTCGAATCGAAGGTTGAAGTTTTGCTTCCAAACCTTTGAATCTACTTATGTCCACTCTTGCACTTTCCTCTCGGACAAGTTCTCAAGTCTTAACTCTAGCACAACAATGAAAACCTACAAACTCTCACTAATAGGTACTCAAGTTATGTTCAAGTGCAAGATTCAAGTTCATATTACCACATGCTCTCACAAATAATAATAAGGATAACTATTAATAAGTATGAAATCCAAGTAGATTCAGAAGAACATGCTCAAAAATGAATATATAACAAACTCAAATTGTCATCATCTCCTACAAAGGTCTAGCACCCATGGTCTAGGGTTTTTAGCCCAAAACCGTGGTGCTCATAAAAGAATCTATTAAGAAAATACAAAATTCAAAAAGTAGAGAAAAAACAAGCAAACCAAAGAACCCAAGATGGGTTTAGAAGTTCAAAATCCCTCTAATCTTGTACTCCCTTGATGAATCTTGGCTCCTTGAAGTCTTCCCAAGGTGTTGTGGTGAAATCCTCCTCCTGTTTCTTGCCTAATTAAGCTTTTGGTTGGCCTTTAATGGAGGGAAATAGAGGATGGTGGAAAAGATGAAAAAGATGGAGAAGATAGGGGTTAGTATGAAAAGATGAAAAGTGTGTATATAATGAGTCCCTTCCAATCGGTGCCCTAAGTTCCCTATGTATCAAAACAAATCAATTTTGGGGGGAAAATATGGTGAAATTCGGAATTGATTTGGGGCTGAAATCTGCCCAGACCGGTCCGGGTCGGGTCATCCGGATCAGTCGCGGGTCTGACGACTAGTCGCTGTTCCGGCGCCGTTTTGACCGTCTTCCAGTCCTCCGATGCGAAAAGTTTTTTCATGAGAATTGTAGTTCTCTTCTTCCTCTTGAATTTAGACTCAAGAAATTCTCAATTTGGTTGTTGGATGTGGAAGATATCACCCTCACAAGATCACTCGGTCGTGCTGGAATTGAGTGATGGGTCGCCGGTCAGCCAGTTTGACCGGCTAATATCTTGCAATCTATAACTCCGATGACCTTGCTTCCTTCTTTAAAGTTGTAGAGTTTTCAAAGCTCTTCATCATGATATATAATTTTTCTCTATTTTAACTCCAAATAAAGATGTTATTTTCCTTGCAAGATCTGCCAGCGCCATGACCGTGTCACTCTCCCATGCTCCAAAAATGCTCCAATTTGGCTCCATCTCGTACAAAATACCGAAAACACACCAAGGATAAAAAATATCAAAATAATGGTCTTAGTGTGACCGAAATAAAGGGAAAAGCGTGTTAAGATGTGGGTTATTTGGGCCCGGAAAGGGGCACAAATGGACCGCATCACCAATCTGAATTTTCCAAGAGCCAAAACCATATTAAATACATGTAATTATGAAATAACAACTAGGAACTACAAAATGAAATATAAAATAGCCAATTAAAAAGGGTTGTGCCCATGTGCTCAAATTCTTTAATGCCCATGCATTAGGAAACGAAGCTCGTATGAGAGAGTTATGTCATTCGAAGGTTTAAGTAAATTATTATTAATAATAATAATTTATTTATTTAAAATTTAATTTTTTTTTCGAATGTATAATTATTAATGTTATTTTGGATATAATAATTAAGTTTTTATACGACTAATTATTTATTAATAATATATACACAAAAACTTATTTTTTCAAAGTTGTTGATCTTTTGTTCTCTTCAATTTGATATACTATGAGTCCGAAACAGAACACGTATGAGAGAGTTATGACATTCGAACGTTTCAGTATATTATTATTAAGTGTTAATCTCAGATAAGTACAGTTAAGTTGACACATTTTACAGCTACGTACAGTTAGAAATCTTAATTTTAGGTGTAATTTTGTTATTTTTAAAAATATACACATTTTTTTAAAAAAACTATAAAAAAGAAAAGTACTTTCTTTTGCAAGAGTGTTGAACAATATATTATTTAATTTTTTTTAAAGTAAGTATAGTAAGTTGAGAATGGGTCTAATCAATCTAGTATATAGCATAGTCACTGTCCAAGAAAAGTAATTCTTAAAATTTAAAGGAAATTTCCAATATTTTCTCCATGAGTAAATAAATGTCAAACAATAAAGAAGAAGAGAAAAAACAAAGGGAAGGGTTTCCTTCCTCGTCAGTGTTTCACGTCTCTGCCGATTACAGAGACATCCTCTGTCGGAGACCCATTGCTTCTCCTTCACTCACCGCCGCCGGAGCACTGCCTTCAGGTATCTTTCGATGTGATTCTGTGAAAAATTCTGAGTCAAAATCGGCACTTTATCGTTCAACCCCCATTTGGGTGTTTGCAGTTCTGCCTCGAAACGGGTTTGTTGATCTAAACTATCGTAACCCTCATTTTTGCTTGTGCTAGAAAATCCCATTTCTTTGTTTCAAGCTTCAAAATTTTACTCCACTTTTATGTATTTTGGTGCCCTAGGCAGTTCGTTCTGAACCCCAAATTTGGGACTTTCTAATATTTTTTTTGGTTTCTTCTTCACCGCAGAGGTTGCGCATTTATGTCCATAGAATAGAAGCAGTCTATACATTGTATCTCAGATTTTACAACCTAGCATTTATCTTTATGACTCTATATTTTGCTTATGAAGAGTTTTGAGAAGTTTTGCAGCCCATGTATTGAATAATGGAAAAAGATAAGTCTTGGTTAGATTGAGCTCATGTGTACTAATAATTATACTTCTGGTCTTAACAGGGAGGATGTTGAATGATGGTTATGGAGGCATAAATGCATTTTAATGTTTCAGTAGAAGTAGGATCTGTTCACTGTATCTTAGTCTGCAAAGATACATATGGCGGGGTTTGTCCTTGAGGAGTCCTCAAATCACGGAGCCACAGACAATGGGTATTCTGCAGATAGCCCAGAGGAGTTTGGTGGTCGTTGGTACTTTTCTAGGAAGGAAATAGAAGAAAGTCCTCCATCAAGAAGCGATGGCATTGATTTGAAAAAGGAGACATATTTGCGCAAGTCCTACTGCACGTTTTTGCAGGATTTAGGCATGAGGCTCAAAGTGTGAGTGCAAACTTATTGCATATTGCTTTGGTTTTTTATTTAGCAATCTACTTTTTCTATCCCAGCTCTTGTTATTTTACTCTTTCAACTTCTAAAATCAGTAATACTTTTTGGGAATTTAAATATACATGAATTACCAGTGTTGTCATCCTTAATGTGAGTTAGTTATAACCACTTGGTGGATTAGCATAAGGGAGGACGCATGCATGACTGAAAGGTCAAGAACTACCACCACAATTTTTTGCTAAATAACGAAGAGGCACACATTTTGGGACAGATGGATTATATATATTTTTTTATAGTAAGACTAGTTATACTCATTTGTAAACCAATTACTGGTGGTATTTATTTTGAATTGTTGTTATACACCTCTTTTAGACTATTATATGTTTCTCTTTTGTTTATTCCTTCAAGGTTGATGAGGTAATGCATTGTGCTATTAAAATTAATGGTCATCACATCATTGTTATATGTTTTTATTTGGGGGAATCATTTGGGTGCGGTTTTGGGTGGCAAAACCAATTTTTATGATTAAGGTGGCATTGCTTATTCGTTCCAACATCCTAATGAAAGGTTTTGCAAAGTCTCACTGAGCAGTATGCGTTGGTTTGGCTGTAAGTGATTTTAATGTGATTTGGAACCGGCATCGTTTATTTTTGTACCTATGATTAAGGATTGGTCTTGGAGTTCTATTGCTGCATTTAATTCTGATTGTTTGGAGGAGACCCTTTGAGGTGTACATCTAATGTTTTTGCAAATAGTATTAGGATGGAAAATTTGTGATTTTGTGGTTTCAATAGATACTCTTACATCTTTCGAGGATGGTTTTTTTAACCGTAGACATGCTGACCTATTATCCATGTTATCGTCTTTAGGGGTCTTAAAGTGACCATGGGGTGGAATCGACAACATGAGATTTCTATTCGCAGTTTCCACATGACACTTTTTATGTGTGTGTGTTTTCGTAGGTTACAGAGGGGTCTCTCACTCTTTTATTTGGAGGTCTGTGAGTTGTGTGTTTCTTCGAAGACATTTTGGTCTTTTTCATCCCTTGTCATATATTATTATATTCTCCTTTTAATAAAAAATGTGCTGAAACTTAAAAGTCCTTCAGTGCCCAACACAGTTATACATTACAATAACGTGCAGATGCCCTAGAAAGAATACATGTAAATGTAATACATTCACGAGCATAATTTTATGGCAAATGAAGTGAAAATAACTAAATAAGTAATATCTTTCTTGGCATTTAGCCAGTCTAAATATATTCGTATGTGTCTGAGTTTGAGTTGTAAATTTGCTATCAGATATTTTCTGGAGGTATTGCATATACATTATAGACTTCAGCCTCAACTGTGTTTATTCATATGCAAAAGCACTATCCCTTTGCCCGACTTTTTGGCGCAAAATGAAATTATGAATCTCAAAGAAATGAAAATATTTGGAAGATGATTGGATTGATTGATGGAAATCTTGGTAGAATATTCTTTGTATTTTATAGTAGTCAAGTATTTACTAAGAAAAAATGTACTCGCTTATAATCTGTAAAGATAGGATGCTACATTATATGTATATATTATTTTTTGTCCTCGATGGATCCCCAACATTAGCGGTCTTCATATAGCCATGTATATGTAATTTTTAAATATAATGAAAAATTATTCTATAATAGATTGAGCATTGTTTTAGATGTATTATTCTTCTGACAGATATAATGCATTCATGTTTCTACACTTTTGACTAGTTGTAAATCTTGCTACAGTAAAGTTTTGGGCAATTACTTTATCTGCAATGTTCAACAAGAATCAAATCTCTGGCATCAAAGTTCTAAATTGTATAGTCTTTAGAATCACACTACTAAGCTTTGATGTATCAAATTATCTGTCGTTATTGCACCACACATTATATGTATAACATAATAGAAAACTGAGTTAAGTTTTTTTGTGCTTTAAAGACTGAATTAATAGATAATTTTATTGTCACTATAGTATATAACGTGTCTACTTGTAAATTCTGCTGGACTGAGTACATAAATGCTTTTAGTATGGTGTAACCTGATTTCATCTGAAGCCCACATTAACTTATTTAGAATGCATATTTGACGCGTTTAGCTGAACTGAAGGTACTATCAGCAAGCCTTTCTGGATCTTGTGCAGCAGTGCAGATAAAATTCATCTGATCTACTCTCCCAATTATGGAATGATAACATCTTAAATATTTTCTTTCTGGCGATTAGGCAAATTGCTGCTTGTGGATAACTGTTGCAATATATATCAACCGAAATAGCCAAAGATTGTATATATTTTTAAATATTCATCAATTATGCACTACTTGTCTCAATCTAGAGCTTATTACAAGCAGGAAACTGATTTTATTTCGTAGACAAGATAACCACAAGAAAGTATCAGGTCATTGATTGTGAAAATAAAGTATTTGATAATCATATACTCTTCATGAATCTGTCAGAATGCAGTCATTCACAAGCACTAACTTTTGAATGTGGTTTTTAAGAGTTCATATATACCTCTTGGTCCACTGCTTTAAATGATTGGATCTAGAATTTCTGACATGCAGACCTCAAGTGACTATAGCGACAGCAATAATATTTTGCCACCGGTTCTTCGTCCGTCAATCACATGCAAGGAATGACAGAAGGGTGCGTTTGCTTATCTTTTTCTGTAAAATTGTTAGCTTTGTCATCTGAATATTTCTTTTCACGTGTAATAATGTTAAATTCTGTATGTCGTTGTTACTAAATTAAGTCATGGGTAACTTGTGCATTTATGAGCTTGTTTGCTTCATGGAGCACGGTCAATTTCTTACATGGTGTGTTATGTTGTTACTCCACCTGTGTGGAGTTTTTCAAAGGTTGCGAAAATCGAATAGATATTACATTACATCCCCTCGTCTGTGCCCATTTTTTCAAAACATTATGTTGGTAAAAAAATTGTTATTATTTGACCTTTCCTTTTCGACCGTGGGCTGAAATATATGAATAATAATATGTAGCTGTAGATGGTTCTCTTATTGCACCTGACTCCAATCTGTCTATGCTTGATAGACCATTGCAACTGTTTGTATGTTCCTTGCTGGAAAGGTTGAGGAGACGCCTCGTCCCTTGAAGGATGTTATTCTTGTGTCTTACGATATAATAAACAAGAAGGATCCCACTGCTGCTCAGAGGATAAAACAGAAGGTATATTTTTTCATACATTGATTAATTTATGTTATTGGCTCTTGTACATACCATTATATTGTTCAATGTTCATGTGTTGATGTGAATTACATATATTACATTCAAGATTAGAACACAGATTTGGACCACAATAGGATGAACATCCATTTTGTACGTTGTTTTCAGGAAATGAGAGTGTTCTCTGTAATACAAATTCTACCATCCTTTATGTTGAAAAATATGGTGCATTTCTACTCATTTTTTGTGGTGGTGATTTTCATTGTGAAATTTTTGTACATGAGTTTCAATCTTTTCCCACTGGTTTAAGGCCGGGGATGTGTTGGAGCTAGAGGAAGATAGATTATAAATTTTTTATCAGCAAAAAACTATTTTATTAAAGAAGAGAGTCGATTCCCAAGCTGGGAAAAGAAAACTCCAAGAAAAATACATGATTACATGGGAAATAAAATAAAGTAGAAAATACAATGAAAGGGAATGGATGAATATTATTTATTTGCATTTGTCATTCTTAAGTTCACTAGTTAAACTATCAATGAATGATATTCCCACAAACTGTAAATTAATGCCGGAATACTTGATTATGTTAATATTTAACTGTTATTTCTTAAATTAAAAAAAATCTCAATCCTAAATTCTACAAAGCTGACACCTCTCGACTTTTCAGTCTAACAGCTTTACTACAATGTTTTTGTTTCAACTTTATATTTGGTGTACAGAGAAGCATTTTAGTTTACTCATTAGTTCACACTTGATATGTAGGAAGTATACGAACGACAAAAAGAGCTGATTTTACTGGCGGAAAGAGTTGTACTTGCTACACTAGGGTTCGACTTTAATGTTCACCACCCATATAAACCCCTTGTTGAAGCAATAAAGAAATTCAAGGTTGCACAGAATGCCCTCGCTCAAGTTGCATGGAATTTTGTTAATGATGGGTATGATTTAAGATGGTTGTTTTCATTCAAATTTGAATAAATAATTGTGTAGTTCTTCTTTACCTAGTGGAAGTGGCTTGCAGGCTGAGGACATCACTCTGCCTGCAATTTAAGCCCCATCACATTGCGGCAGGTGCAATTTTCCTTGCTGCCAAGTTCCTGAAAGTGAAGCTTCCATCTGATGGTGAGAAGGTCTGGTGGCAGGAAATTGATGTCACCCCACGCCAGTTGGAGGGTTGGTGCCCTCCACTTTATTTTATACGAAAGTCTTTAAACAGCCCCATGGTACTGTTGCTGCATTTGGTAGTATATTTAGGGTACTTGTCCCATAAAATAGGAAATGCCTTCACTCGTCATTTATTTTTCACTAGGTATGATATCTAGATAAATTGCCAAACACTTTATATGGTATAATATTGTGCATCTATGTGGCTAAGATTTTCTCGCTTTCAGTTTGTTGAATATGTCATCCGTTGGGTGTTTCCTTACGGTGCAGTCCTTTTATGTCTTCCAGTCTACAAATTTGTGGATAACCTTAATCGTTGTTTTTGTTTATTTTATAGAGGTCAGTAATCAAATGCTGGAACTATATGAGCAAAACAGAGCTCCCGCAGCTCAAGGGAATGAAGTAGAAAGTATTGTTGGTGGTGGTCCAAATCATAGAGCCTCTGCAAAAGTTTCATTAGAGAATGATGAGCAGGCTTCAAGGCAAATATCCTCCCGGTCACCCCCTGAACATTTGCATTCTGACAATCAATCGATGCCACCACGAAGTACCCAAAATCAAATTAATAATAGCGGGAATTCTGAGATGGATGGCGTGATTAGTGATCATAAGGTGGATACACAGGTAAAAGATAACCACCATCCGGAACACTCACCTGAGAATGAGAATGCAAGTCAAGTTCCTAATATGGCTAATAAGTATCAGACAGATCGAGTTGGGGGAGAAAGAAAAAGGAATGGTGGAAGAAATGAGAATACAGAAGCAGGAGAGTGGAAGGATGACGATACAGTGCTAAAATCTGGCAGCATGGCTGGTCGAAACATGGAGCTGCGGGAAGGTCCAGTTGGCCAGTCACCCAGGGAAGCTATTAAGAACAAGGTGAAGGCAGTACTGGAGAAAAATAAGAAGTCACGTGTTGAAATGACTCAGAAGAAAGAAGTGGTGGATGAGGATGATCTCATCGAGAGAGAACTAGAAGATGGGATTGAATTGGCAGTAGTGGATGACAAAAGGCGAGAGAGGAGACAGAGCTGGGGTAAAACTGAGGATCCAGATCATGATGAGAATCAACACAGGACCAAGGGGACATCTGACAAAACAGAAGAAGGGGAAATGTTGGACGATTCTCCACCAATGTTGAATAGCAGCCGTAAGAGGAAGAATGGGAGTGGGAGCTCATCGGATAGGCAGCCAGAAGCTAAAAGACGGCATGATTCCTTGGAAGATGGGCAGAGAGGTCGGATTGGATATGCAGAAAGGGACAGTAGAAGGCATGCCCAAGAGAATCATTTGTGATGCAGAGGTAAGCTGTTTGTAATT
Source organism: Geranium rotundifolium (assembly GCA_963920655.1). Lineage (NCBI taxonomy): Eukaryota > Viridiplantae > Streptophyta > Magnoliopsida > Geraniales > Geraniaceae > Geranium > Geranium rotundifolium. The sequence continues at coordinate 9,332,990 of OY987322.1, forward strand.
TGTGTTAGCACAAATATTGTATACCCAGACAGACTTTAGCCGAACAGTATTTATTCTATATTATTTTTGAGACTTTCTTGCGTGATGTAAAATTTTTAGTTGGAATCAGATTTGGATTTAGAAAAAAGAATTTTGCAAAAAACTAGTTGTTGTGAACAAATAGTAGCTGTAACAAAAAGTGACATATAAACTATCAAAATTACAAAAGCTGCTGTTAATTTATCATTTCCTTTACAAAACATGCATATCCTGTTGCGAAAGTTCTATAAGATTTGGGGGGTTTGAAGTGCTAGTAAGAGGATTTGATAAAAACAAAGCTTGAATATAGTTTTAAAAAAAAAAGCTTGAATATAAAAGGGAAAATGTCACTTACCTTCTTTTTCCTCGTACAATTCACTCTCATTTAATTCTCTTTTACTATAAACACGTTTTCTATGCCGCTTAAATTTTAAAATTTGCTCACTTCATTAACTTTTTTTTCTTTCAAAAATACCGTTTACTTTTAGTGAAATAACAAAACATACCTTGTATTAAAAAACTTTAAATAAATAAAAATAATTTTGAACTTTTTTTAGAAAATAAAAAAATAAAAAATAATGTCAGTATTAAAAAAATTTAACAAAATATTTTTAAAAAATAACGCTAAAATATTTTTTACCCTTTATTTTATAATTTTTTTTAAAAATAAATTCATTTCAAATATTTTCAATTCAAGGGTATTTCATCATTTTACAAAAAGTTAACAAAAATATAAAAACATGCGAACAAACTTAAAAAAATGGAAGGAAACAAAGAGATTAAAGGAGAACTAAAAATAGTCTCGGATTGTGTTCTCAAACTAAGAAAGGAGTTTACGGGAAACTCATGCTCGGTGAGGACAAGAAGGTATGCTTGTTGAGTCATCAAAAGTTACAATCTAGTTCTCATATGTATACCAAAGGTCAAGAGAGTCGGAACAAAAGATGGTAAAATTTCAATAATGACTTATTTTGTAATAATCACACATTTCCCTTTTCACGTGAAAAAAAACATTATTGATCCGATAATCATATCCAACTCTCGAGAAGAGCGCTCCCAAAATCTCTCTATCAACACACACAATTGTTTTATTTGTTATGTTTATGATTATAATTAATTAAATAATATCATAGCCAACATAAATTTTGCTTTTCTTTCCTCGTTAATCAATCAGATAATATCTATGAATTAAAAACAAGTCACATCAGACTAATCCAAATAAATACTGTTGAAATTATACCATAGACCCAATCATTGTGGATAATTGTAAAGCACATTACACATTAATAAATGGCTTATGCTGTTATCATATACGTATACTTGCTGACATCGTAATATGCTAGATCCTTATGTAAACCGTTATACATGACATCATAATAGAAATTACGATAATGAGAGATGAATTATGAACCTTGATCAAAACTGTTTTTATCGTATGATCATCGTACTAGGACTACGATAATGAGAGATGAATTCGTGACCTGCATATGTTGTTGACTGTGGCAGGAGCGATTTTGAGCTGAAGACACGATGTTGTCAGGATACCAATCACAAATGTGACACCATCATGCAAAAGAAGCAGTCAATCAGAGACAGAGCGATCAAGATGCATGTCTTAGGCCAAATTCAAGAGTGTGTCACTTGACACCCTATTATTTTTTATCTGTAAAAGGGGCTTTTGACCTAGCTTTGGGGGATATCTCCTATCATCACTTTTCCTTCTTTTCAACCACCAAGCCACCCTCTATTCTCCAAATTTCTAGCACCTCTCTCCTCCATTAAAGATCATCAAAAAGCTTCAAGAGGCAAGGAGAATACAAGATTTCCCCACCACACCAAGGAAGGACATTAAGAAGGACTTGCTAAAGCTTTTAACGTGCCTTTTTTTTAAAAAGAGAAGATTGAGAAGCCCATAAAAAGTTAGGGGGCTTTTTGAGAAGAAGAGATTTATGGATGCCCATTTAGAACAAGAGTAGAACCTTTTTTTGACAAATATAGAAGAGAGAGTTTAATAGAAATTTTTTTTTGCATATCCTAGGATTCAAACTCGTGTCCGCGAGTTACAAGCTTTGATACCATATTAGAGGACCAACTCAACTAAAAACTTAAACTGATAGTTGAAGTATCAATTATAGTTTTATACTCTAACAGTGAGAAGTTTATAATCTCCCAACCTCTCATTAGGGTATTGGGTTTGCTGAATTTCTTCTCATCTCTTGAATCTTGTAACTCCATGTTGTTTTCTTGTTTTAGAACCATGGTTATGGGAATTGCCATAACCATGGGTGTTAGTGTAAAGACTTTATTTTTAATATATTGATGAATATTCCTATGATTTGTGCTCGACTCATGTGGGTTGAATTTTGTTTAGTATTGTAATCTTCAGTAATTAACTTGATTAATATTGATTGAAGTAAATCACTACAAAAATGAAGTTTGCTTAGTGCTTGATATCTCTTAGGAATTACGTGTTTGGAGAAAATCCTTGCACTGTGTTTCTAGCTCAAGAATAGTCGATTATAATACCTTCACGAACCGTTGATGATGTCGAAAGATAAGTCTTATTGAGTTATTTTCAATACCTTCACGAACATGAAATGATTGATTTATTTTCAATGCCGAAAAGCGAACTTATTGTTTTAAGACTTAGGAAAACAAAATAGCACAATTTGTAGGTTTATAATTCAATATAGTGGAATTGATTTTAAGCTAACACCCGTGATTTCTATCTTTTTGATTCCTTCCCCCGTTTTCAATTATTGTTTTAATATAGTTTTCTTTTAGTTAAATAGCTTTTTATAAAAAAAAACTCCAAAATTTGCATATTTACTTTCTTGCATTGTTAAATCTAAAAGAGAATGTGAAATAACTGAGTAAGAAACCCCATTTTGGTCTACACGGAGATGACTAGGAACTAAAAAGCCGGAATATTATAAATTTACTTGATGACATCGATCGCGCATTGGTGCGCGAAGCCTTGAGGCGCGCCAAGGTGTGCGTACGTCTCGCATTGTGTCTACGAAAACGAGAATGGCAGTTAAAACACGACATCCGAGACACAACAGTTGTCCCCTACTAAGGTAGTTAAAGCAATAAAAGTCAACAGGATGTCAATTAGGCTTCGTCTGTATCTTCTGCGAAATTTGTAAGGTGTTATTATGGGGATGGAAAAAGATACTAAATTTGAATTGTATAACACCGTTCTACAATTTCCAAAATATCTACTATTTTCTTTATTCATTTTATGCAGGGGAAATTGAAAAAATATCATCAATTTACCATCATTGACTTAAAGACGTTGTAAATTAATCATTAATTTTTTACATTACTGGTTATGATTTGTAGAAAATTCATTCATTCGTTTTCATGTTACATTAATTTTTGCAAAATCACGCCACTGTCGTTATAAATTGAATAAATAAGAGAATTACTTCTTCTACCTAGTGCCCCAAAATTATTTCAACCTTGACTTTTTCATAAATTTCGCTAGTAACGTTAGGGTATTCTCAAGGTTGCGATTTACAACGTTTTTCTATTTTAGAATGGTAAATTAAACATAATAAATTGTTGAAGATAGTGATTTGCAACGTTTTTATGTCGATGGAGTTACATTGCAAAACGTGAATAGTTAAAGGCAGTTTTTTGCAATTTTCTTTTTGTTACTCGATCAATTGTTTATATATTTTATTTATTTTCTAAGTATTTATATTTCTACTAATTGAGTGTGCTACAGTGGTTTGAGGCATGCTTGCCTCCACAACAGGTCGTGAGTTTGATCAAGGAATCGAGAAAACTAGCATCTCTCCCGCATTCGTGATGGAGGCCATGGCTATTAAAATTTTAACCTAATCTTTCAAAAAGGTGAATTCTATGTAATAATGAATTAATATATGTAAGTGGGCTAGAATTAACAATTCCCATATCTGTAATAGTAATATATGTTCCCTCATATTTGGAAACATTTATTTTAAACTTTAATCTTTATGGGATTAATTAATTAAATATCATTTGGTATGGTGGACGTTATCATGGGGACAAAAAGTGCCTAATCTTCTTTATTTATCCTCTCTGTATGGACCAACCGAAAGAGATTTATCCTTTTCTTTTTTCCAACGGCCGGAAAAGGTGTTTTTGTGTTATTTGACCATGTAAAGTATTTTCCGTACATATTCTAGCGGAAATTGTCGCGGTTGATTTAATTTTTCTTTTCCCACTTCTTTTGATCATTATACATGCTCAACTAGCTAGTCATATATGACAAAATTATAAACTTACATTATAATATTGCCTTATACATCACATATGCAATTATTCACTTAATGAAATATTTTATTGACATGTTTTAATCAGCCTTTATTTATTTTACAAACTCAACGTCATAAGATAATGGTTAGTTTAGATAATAACATATGATTTTCAGTCGAACTATCATCAGTCATAATGACTAACTTGTTCATGCCCTTGTTGATGTGAATGGATTGGATAATTAGAAGTGGTTATAATAATATTACATTTATATTTTACGAATGACATATATAATCTTCTTTTGATTTATCTTTCATTGAAACACCATTCTATATTTGCAATTTCTCGTTATGATTATGGCTATGAATATTTGTAAGGTTGATCAATGGAAAAAAGTGGGTAGTTAACAATTATTTGGTGTACCTGTAAATTATTACGAGGTAGGGTGTTGTGTACTGTTAATTACGGTTTGAGATGTTCCCTATAAAAATAAAAGACAAGGCTGCAGTTTCAGAAAAGAAAAAAAAAGAATTGTTGAAGAAGAGTTTAGTGTTGAGTTCAGCTATGATAATGCTTATAACATTATCATTGTTGTTCAGCTAAAAATTATTTTAATACACGTTTAGGTATTTATTGTAAGACTTCTGTGCACTGTTATTAACACGCTATGCTTATAATACGTAGCTATCATTTAACGGTAGCACACTATTTGGCCACTAAAAGAATACTCAATTGATGGTAGTGCACCTAAATAATTATACGGGGTAATTGTAGGTTCAAATCGATTCGAGAGAGCAATAGATTCAAAACAGAGAGAGTTGGAGACAGAGTTGAATTAGAAAACGATCTGCCTCATTCTTTATGTTTCAGAGAATTATAAACATGTAAGATAATTGAGGAAATAAATGACAATATTAAAGGAAATTAAAAAAAAATGAGAAATGACTAAAAAGGAAAGTGAACGGAAACAGAGCATAAGAGGGAGACGAAACTTGTGGCGCAAGTTTCTCTTTATTTGAATATCAAAGGATGCATGGGCAGCACGTGCACTCCTCGTGGCCTCCAACAAGCATTCCAACAATCACCCCCAGCCTTTGGAGTCTAGACTTCAGCGATTTTCATCATCTCCTTCTTTTCCAGAAATTTTGTCTTTCCAAGTGCATTTGTGAGAATGTCGGCCTTTTGTTCCTCTGTGTTGACATGAATCAATATAACTTTCTCCTCTTCGACACATTCTCGAATGAAATGATATCGAGTGTCGATGTGCTTGCTTCTATCGTGATGGACTGGGTTTTTTGCTAAGCAAATTGGTAGACTTGTTGTCTATCTTTAGTTCGAAAGGATATAGTCTGCCACCAGTGAGTTCTCCGATCAGTCTCGACAGCCAGATTCCTTGACATGCTGCGGTGGTGGCTGCCACGTACTCTGCTTCATAAGAAGAGAGTGTCACAATTCTCTACTTTTGTAATGCCCAAGTTATCAGGTTTTCTTCGAGCATAAAAATGACTCCGGTGGTGCTTTTACGATCATCAGCGTCCCCAGCTAGATCCCTGTCGCTAAAACTGGTAAGTTTCATGCCTTCGGAGGTTTGTTTGTAGGTGATGCCATGGCCAATTGTCCCCTTCATATATCAGATGATGTGCTTGACTGCATCGAGATGTTGCTCGCGAGGCTTCTCCATAAATCTGCTGACTATCCATACAAAGAACGCCAGGTCTGGTCTGGTGTTGACCATATATCTCAAGCTACCAACAAGACTGCGAAACTTTGTAGCATCGACTAGTTTTCCTCCTTCTTCCTTCGCCGGACATAGTCTGTGCTCCATAGAAGTCTTGCATGGGTTGCAATGTTCCAATCCACAGATTCCACTATCTTCATTGCATATCTCTTTTGGTTGATGATGAGATGGTCTTTTCTCTGTTTTACCTCTATCCCGAGATAATAGGATAATTCTTCGAGGTCGCTCATCTCGAAGATTTTCTTCATCTTTTCTTTGAAAAAACAGATTTCATCCTGACTTTCTCCTGTTATGATCATATCATCTACATAAACACCCAAAATTAGTGAATTTTTTTTAGCATAAACAGCGTGTTCAAGCAAGCTTCTTTTAAAGCTCAGAGTCTTTAATATTTCATCGAGCTTTACATTCCAAGCTCTGAGAGCTTGCTTCAGCCCATAGAAGACTTTCTTCAAATTTAGGATTGCCATGGGTTGCTTCTTCTTTTCCAAACTTGGAGGTTGAGTTATGTAAACTTCCTCAGCTAGTTCCCCATTCAAGAAAGCTGACTTCACACCCATACGATGGATCCTCCACTGCTTCTGGGCTGCTACAACTAGGATGAGTCTCACAGTTTCCATTCTGGCCACAGGTGCAAAGACGTCTTCATAGTCAATGCCTTCACGTTGGATATGCCCTTTTGCAACTAATCTGGCTTTGTACTTCGTCACTTTTCCCTCTGGATGTCTCTTTAACTTGAAGATCCATTTTAGACCGATAAATTTCTGTTTTGGAAATGATTGAACAAGTTCTCACGTGTCGTTGCTTTGAATGCTATGTATATCTTCTTCCATTGCCTTCTTCCATCTTTTATCTCGAAGTGTTGTTTCAAGATTTGCTAGTTCCTCTGTTGTTGTGAGATGGAGCTCTTCATGCCATGTTTCTATTTCAGTGGTCTCGTTGTATATGTCTTGAAGGGATCTCACTCTCTAAGGGAGTTTTGTTCTGGATTTTGGTCTTCATGTTGGTGTGGAACTGTCTTCACTTCTTGGTCTGATGCTTTTCCCCACTACACAGTGAAGGATTCATCGATGCTGCCTCTATCTTCTTCGATGATTGAATCCCAGTTCCACCCCCTGTTTTCATCAAATATTGCATCTCGACTAATAATAAATCGATTAGTCTTAGGATTTAAAATCTATAAGCTTTTGACCCTTCTTCATATCCAATAAAAACTAATGCTCCAAAACAAACGTCGCTCATAGCGGGAAGTGAAGGTATTTTATTTAATTTTCTTATTTTACATACACCTATTGAGCTTCGTATATTTGAATACATACTTCTACTTTTTTCATCCAATATTCCTGAAATAATTCATAATATCTCGCATACCCGATTCTATCTGATTGTTTGTCCGAACCAGATTTCCTATGTGTATTTTTTTGTATAGCAGATTTATGGGTAGTCCTGTCTAAAAACTCTCAAGAGAAACCGAGCTCCTCCTATCGGGATGATTCCTTGGGTTTTAAAAGCGGTACTTGTTTTCTTTCTCCGTATTTTTCTCAGGACGAGAAAAGTTCAAGTGTGGTGGTACTGATAGGGGTATTTTTATACCTAGTTTAGGGCACAAATTCACCCTAATTTGACCTTGTTTTATCCTGATTGGGTACACTTGACCCTCATTTAGTCTCTTTTACTTCACAGTTATTTGAGTGAATATTGCAGATTTCGGGTCATTTTTGGACCATTTTGGGACAAACCTAGGAAAGTATCATGCCCAAGGGCCACGATCCTGTAACCCCCGTGGGCTATTCTCGTGGCCACCAACTAGGGCCTCAGATCCCAACAGTTTTAGCCCAACTGAAGCTCATTATGTAGCCGAGGGCCACAATCCGTGGCAGAGTTCCATGACGAAGACAAAGGCCACGCCCCGTAGTGAGCTTAGCAACCATCAAGATACAAGCGTCCCGTGGCCGATGGTCACGAACCACTTTAGAATGTACAGAGTTTTGCGGAGCCACGACCGACCACTCATCATGGAAAAATCGTGAGCGAGAATTACAAGGCACGAAGAGGGCCAAGGTCCCATGCCCCCCGAAAATCGGCAACTATAAAAGGGGGCGATACATTCGGAGGAAATATCCAATTTTAATTCCAGAAACACTTTTGTGTCTACGTCTTCAAGTCAGAGAGTCCCAAGACGTTTCTGAGCCATTTCAGAGTTCCAGTAATGAAGTGGAGAAGAATAATCAGAGGATTTACAAGCCTACACATGTATTGAATTCTCATGTTTGAGAATTATTCCGGGTTTTATTTTCTCTATTCTTCTCTCTGTTGTTTCTTCAATTCCTTGACGAATTAAATTCATTTCATGTTCATATATATTTATGTTTGTACAATCTGTCTATGGAATTGTTTATACATGTTTAAATATTCAATTAATATCAATCACATTATGTTTTAACTTCATTATCAGTATCTTTCTATATGAATTAATTATGAACATGAGAAACTAAATTCAATTAGGGATTTGAGGCGATGAACTTATGATTATTATTTAGGGAAATTTAGGTGATTATTTTAATGTGCTTCTAGTGCCGAGTAAGGAGTTTTTATTATATCTGCACTTAATGCTTCTTGCCTTTAATTACGTCTGATTGATCTAGTTTACTTATGAAATCGAGAGGAGAGTTTGTAAATGGAAATGAGTAATGAAAACCGAGTTTAAATCATCATTAGAGATAGGTTGGTTGACACGGTAGTAGCATCCATAGGTGACACACACCGAAAGATCCTGAGAATTCATAAAACTTAATGACAACTGGGCGGTTAAATCATGACTAGAGATAAGTGGTTACTGTAAATTATTTGTAGGCCTTTTATCTGTATGAAAGAGGATTTTAGGTGGATTAGGAATTCTTGTTGCCTTCTTAAGTTAGAAACACTCGACAAGCATATAATTTAATTTAATTTTTTCCCGAGTTTAATATTTTTATTTTCATCGTCTCACTCTATTGTTATATTATTTAAATTTAATAATTTTTATGATTTTTATAATCTTGCATATTGTATGATTTATATTTTCGCACTAAAACTAAACCTTTTGACCGACTAAGATTAACTTTAAAATTAAATTCGAGTGATTAGAATTGAATAACCTATTGTCTTTTAGATTCGATAAATCCGGGGTCGTAATTTTACTTTCATATATTACTTGTGACCGGTACATTGTTTAAAGTCCGAGATCCGGACACACACTTCTCTCTGGATAAAACTCAGACTAGTCAAGAAAGTGATAAAAAAATAGAACACAAACTCACTGGTTTTTCGAAGGCTCTTGCACCTCTCCAGTGATAACTTTTATATAAATCCAACACTTCGGACTCTCCTTTCATTTGGTTCACAAGTCCGACCCACTCTTTCTGACTAGACCCATAATCCTCTTTCATTGTACCACGGGTATTTATTTTTGCTCTGCTTTTCGGTTACCTTTTATCCATTTCTTGTTTTATTTTATTTTGCTTTGTATTTTCTTTTTTCAAAGCATAATACTTTTTCTTTGTTGAATAAAAAAAGCTATAATAGGATATTTGTCGTTTTAGTTTCTAAAAATGTTTAAATTAGCCAAAATGATTCCTCTTGTAAATAATTCGCTGCTAATAACAGGGTAATTGTAGTCGGTAATATATTTTAAAAATACGCATGTCAATGAAAAAAAGTAGAGTTGTGTGTGGCGCGCATGAAAATACAAAAAGGGGGTTGTGTGCAAAACATTGGATCCTTAACATCAAACATATTTAGGTACAAAGATTTGGATACATGTTGACTTTTGATTTATAAGAAACAAAAAGAGTAGTGAAAGTAGGGTGTTGGGTCATTATATAAGAGACACACACCACATGCTTCCCTTTTATGTACTATTATTATTATTGGGGTGAGTTGGGTTTGTCCATAATTAGCTAAAGATGAAGGAGAGCAGCAGAAGAGGAGGAGGAGGAGGAGCATCACCATGTGCAGCTTGCAGGCTGCTTAGGAGGAGGTGTGCCCATGACTGCCTCTTTGCCCCTTACTTCCCTGCCGATCAGCCCCACAAATTCGCCATTGTCCACAAGGTCTTTGGTGCTAGCAATGTCAACAAGATGCTCCAGGTTCATTTATTTACCCTCTTCATTTTGCTGCTTAATTAATTACAGGGATAATGACATATTACTACTACACCTAACTATTCAAAAATTACACTTTCATACCCTCGTTAATTTTGTTTCTTTTTTAGTACTCTAACTATTTTTTGGGCAACCTTACTCTAAAATGCCTACCATACTCAAACTACCCATATTTGAACCACAAGTAAACCGGTCAAAACTTAAATCACAGACCTTTGAATTGTATATTAACATAAATCAGAGATAAACCAAATTGAACTGGTTCAATTCTGGTTTCTTAAACCAGTGGTAGTTTAGGTATTTTAGGCAATTTAAGATAGGTTGTCACAGAAAATTAGTTAGGATACTAAAAAAGAGAAAATCAGTTAAGGTATAAAAGTGTCATTTTCCAAATAGTTAGATGTCATGATCTCTTAATTATATATGTAGAGTCATGATCTCGTGCGAACTAAGAGGTCTTGTGCGAACCTGTAAGAATCGTGTTTCCACTATTAAGCAATGTATTTTCATTATTAAGGCATGTTTTTCCATCATTATGCCATGTATTTTCATAACCGTATTTTCATTATTATGACATGTATTTCCATAATATTATTATGGCAGAAAAAAAAAATAAAAAAAACTTTTTTTTCTTTCAATCACTCGTAACATCCATCCCCTCGATGAGTAACACTTTCCCTTCTATGTTATAGAAAAATACACGCCCACTCGTTATATTTGAGTGATTCTCACGCAACACTTGGTTCTCACTTGAATGTGCCCCATATATGTATATTTATTTAGAAAATGGTATGTATATGTGCACAGGAATTGCCGGCGCAGCAACGAGGGGATGCGGTGAGTAGCATGGTGTATGAAGCAAACGCGAGGGTGCGAGACCCTGTGTACGGGTGCGTGGGGGCAATTTCGTCTTTGCAGCAGCAGATCGATGCCCTGCAGAGCCAGCTTGCATTGGCTCGGGCTGAGGTGGTGCATCTCCGCCTCTCCTTTTCCAGCCCCACCAAGCTTATAATGGCCTCACAGCCTATGCCAGTTTATGACATGGACCAGCCCTGCATGTGGTCTTGCTAGACTTTGTTATTATTATGTTCACTCACTTGTTAGTTAATTACTCCTTGGATCTTTACTATATCATCATGATACACCCACATCTCACAGGTGGTGGTGGTGGTGCTCCTTAATCAACTACGGTCCTGTATATATAAAATCTTTATTTTAAACTTGATATATGTAGCAAGCAACTAACTATATATATATATATATATATATATATATATATATATATGGTGCTTTCTGTTCTTGTACCAATTCTTCTTTTGTTTTTCACCAGAGGTATATTGGGGCTCAGATTACAAATACAAATACAAAATGATTGATTGGAAGATTAATACATTGATGAATTGAAGATTGAAGATAGAGGAAGAAAAAATTGAAAGTGAAGATTGAACCAGTCGAACTGAAAAACATTGAAAAATTGATTCAAATGTAGGGTTTTGAAGCGTTCTAGATCGTCGAGATAGCGGAAGCATTATAAGAAAATCTACTCCAAACCTTGTCCAAGAACATAAACTATTAAATCCCAAATCAAAATCTATTCCACAAGATATTTACCTTTAAGTCTTGTTGAATCGATAAAGAAGAACGTTCGGATCTTCTTCTCTAAAGCAAGTCCACACCAAGGGGATGATCTTGATGATCCCTCACTTAATTGCCTACTAGAACAATTAAATGAAGAACAAGAGAGCAAGAACAAGAGGAGAGAGTGAGTGTGGCCGGCCAAGCAAGAGAGAGAGAGAGTTTTTGTGAGTTATGTGATTAAATGAATAATGAATTAAAGTCTTGTATTTGAATTCATCATTCATCATCCAACTCACAAGTATGGGTTAAAAGTGATTGGTATGGGCTTAAAGGTGCTTTAACCCATACCCCTTAAATCACTCACCTCTTAATCCACAATCACCAACTAAGCATGGTGTTGTGTGGCCCCCACACATGGACCCACCATGTGGGCCGGCCAAGAGGTCTTGTTGGGCCCTTAATGGGCCACCCATGAGGCTTCATGGGCCGAGCCCAATGGGCTCGCCCGTGCGGTCTCATGCCGTGTCCAAAAGTCACCCGACCCTTTTGTCGTTACTTATCAAACAAAGTCCGACGCGACATCGACGAAAAAACTCAGTTTTCTCGATTCGCTAATTATTCTCTCAAACCGAACCTATGGCACAAAACCTCCAGTTTTGTCCATGTAATGCTCCTCAAGAAACGTTAAGGTTTCCTTGTCTCAAGTTATCCGTCTTGAATGTGTGTGACCCTCTAGGCTCATTCCACCGTTGGCAGATTGGCGCAAAAGATCGCTCTTGCCCGATCTATCATAAGTGGTCTCTAGTAAGACGTTATGATTACCCAAGGTGCATGACGATCGATGATTCGACTTAACCTTGTGCGTACAAGTCACTATCCTATTATCTCTAGATATCCCGATTGATCACAAGGCATAGAGTCGTCACCCTTGTTTAATCAATCATTGTTACTTGATATGCGAGATGGCTGAGAACTGATAACCCGTATCATTGGCATGGCCATGCTCTTACTCTCAGTCAGTCTCCATCAAGAGGCCCCTTTAACGGATATCTTTCCCATACCGTAGTATGAGGTATAAATCCCTTAGCCGTCTTTCGTGTCACTCATGCAACCCGTTCCGCCACCCAATCATGCCCTTTATAGCAATCCTTTCACAGAAAGCGTTAGGCGCAAGTTAAAGCCGCACGTTCATTGCATAGTGATCACAAAGACTCCTTGGTCTAAGGATGTCGTGACAAGCTATCGCATTTGAATATGTTCATGGCTTAATCTATGAAAACACTATTAAAAGCGGGTCGTCCGATATCAATCACCTCATGATATCTATGATATGATTCCAGGATCCCTCATCCCTATGACAAGTAGAACTACGTCATTAAGAACCATCCTCATACTGGTCGCTTCAAGGAAGCATAGGTTGACCAGGGATTCGTTAAGTGTGATCCGTACAGATTTATGGTTCTACTACTTTAGTGGTTATAAATCAGATCATGCTTAACATATTACTTCAACACATAAGTAATACAAAGTTGTTTTATATATATATTACAAACGATGATATTGTACATAGACGTTTACAGGATAATAGTAATTGGACTAGGGCACAAATGTTATCATCAAAATGATTTGAAAGATTGAACCAACGGAACTAGTAAGTTCAGTGAGAATGAGCTACATGTTCTATATCAACTGTTGTTTTGGGCATTTTGATTTTCCTTTAGTCGGTGGGTGCTTTCTTTAATGTTATTTGATGAGAAAATCCCTCCAAGAAACTTTCAAGATTTTCCAACACCACTAACCCTACCTAGAGGTAAATTAGTGTGAAACTGCAACCGATAAAGATCTCTTTTGACAAAAAAGGTCAACTTCTAATGGCTACTGCAATTTCCATGTCTTGAATTGGCCCTTTGATTCTTTGAAAATGACTCCACATACAACTTTTAAGTATTCAAACAAATACCTGAACATTGACCATGTATGTGATAATAAGCAGTGTTTGTCATAGTAAATCCAACAAAATTTGTTGCAAAATAATTCTACAAGAAAAAGAGGAACCCTGCACCTACAGTAGGTTGTTTTCACTTAATTACCTTAATCATAAATTTAAAGAAAAATGATAACACGTCTACTTATAATTGTTTGTTTATATTTTTGCAAAAATTCACCCTCACTCATGTTCAAATTTGTACGATTTGTGTAAATTCGTGAAAATTAATGGAAATGTCACTTAAATGTTAAACGTTTGAGTTAGCACGTTTAGGAGTGGGCATGGGGTCTAGAACGGACCGAACCAGTCAAAAATTGGACCGGACCAGTCTCTCCGATTCTCTATTTTAAGAACCAAAACCAAAACCGTTACCTGAGGTTATCGATTCTCTAGTCCCAATTCCGGTTCGGTTCGGATTCGGTGTTAGATTCCGTTGTCAAAGTGTCCACCCCTAAACACGTTTGAATTAAGATTTAAGTGACACTTCTATTAATTTTCACGGATTTGAATAGACATTGCAAAAATAAACGTGATTAAGGGAGATTTTTTGCAAAAATAAACATAAGTGAGGGAGAGTTTTTGTAAAAATACAGTGAATGGAGAGTTTGTGCAAAAAAACATAATAATCGGAAGACTTTTTGCAATTTTCCCTAAAGTTAACTTTCAACGTTGCAAATTTCCATACTGATTATCATAGTTAACTATGGAATATTTTTAACTTGCTTAAAAGATTAAAATGCCCCTAACTAACTTTGAAATTTTCAAAGTACACCGTTTGAGAGAGATGGAGAGGTGGCAAGTTAAAAGTGAACTAGAAGTTGTTGCTGGAAACGACGACTTCTTGAACAAGCAAGTTTCCATCCGCAAATTCAAGCTCACTTTTAACTTTTGGAAAACTGAATTTGAAACTTTGAAAGCCAAATAGGGGCATTTTAGTCATTTTGTAATAAATAAAAAGAATAAATAAAGAAATTTCTCGTCTAAGAAAAATTTAAAAATTAAGTTTTGGGATAATTTCATATAGGCCACCATAAAAGTTTGGATTCTGACATAGGCCACCAACTTTTGAATTTAATGTCTGATGTCACTAAAATCAAATTTTGTCTCATTATTATTAAGTTTGTTAGTTTTTCTAGTTTTTTTGTTGTAAATAATTTTTAATGACCAAAATGCCCTTTGTTCAATAAATGCATAGCTCTATTGAGCGTGTGGCCCTTTTGTCTGAGGGCAGCCATTACAGGAACTGCAACTGACTCATAAGACATCGCCGCCCGTGTCAATCTGGAGATAGAATTCTCTAGGAGGAGTACCCAATTGCAATCTTGTAAAATAAATCCTATAAACATAAACAAACAGGTACCACCAAGATAAGAACAAAGTAGAGCACACACAAGTTCAAGAGGAAAGAATGTTGCACAAAACAAAAGCCAAAGTAGAACATCTATGACATATCATTAACTGAGAAAAAATAAGGACAAGAGAAAGATACCATCCCCAAAACCTAATCAATGTGGCAAAAGCAATTTCAAGATAATCCAATCAATTTCACAAGACTGACCCATCAGAATAACATAACCAAGTAAGGAAATAATTAGAAATAAGAAACACAGAAGCATGATATTGTTCAAGCTATTGTTCATTGAGCACAAAATAAGTTCAAAAACCCATATCAAGTCTGAGACCAAAGAAACCAAAATTAAATGGAGCCGCGAGTGTTAAATTTGGGAGAAAAAGAAATTAATCGAAACATGAGTACCACCAGGTCAATCGGCGGTGGTTTTGTGGTACACGTGAATGCGGTGGCCGAAGGCAGTGAGGAGTAGGCTAGAGGCAGCGGGATTGAGACTAAAAAAGCAATGGCATAAAATTGAAAATTTGAATGTCACTTAAAGTTATTATGATTAACAGAGTTTGCAACAGTCAGACAAATTTTGCTTCTAGTGACTTCAGAAATTATATAAAAAAGTTGGTGACCTACGTGAGAATCCAAATTTTTATAGTGCCCTATATGAAATTATCTCTTAAGTCTTTTTTTACATTAGTTGTAATTAAGCTAGAAATGCATCAACTTAAATGTATTAAATTGAGATTTTTTCTTCTTTATATAAGGAACAATGTGAAATTACTACACCTAGAATAGATTGTCTTTCACTTAACTACTCTAAATATAAAATTTATTTGAGAAGTAATTTGAAATGCTAAGATTTTCATAGAACTTGACATTTTTTACTATTGATTATTTTTAATTTGGTTAAAATATCTGTTGTTACGTTTTTTATTGGCTTATTTTTTAGGCGATATGTAAGATGTCGAGCATCTGGTCAGGAAAGATGTCAAGCGTTTAGTCTCAATATCTTTCGTGACTTTTGTGGATCGCAGCATTGGAAAGTTTCCTTAATTAGGAGGCATATTGCGATTGGAAAAATCCAACTGTGTACAAGGCTTTTGGTAAGGCTTGAGTGAGTCATGATTTTAGAAAGCTTTCTGCCGTGATAGAGACTCTGAAAAGATATCGGCGTTAAGGATTTGGGAAACCTAAATCGGCTAGGATTATGGTAACCCTAATGCGTTCTAGAATTAGTTGTGCAGCTGCTGTAAAAGCTTAGGCTCCACCCTTAGCAGGGGGCGACTCCTTGTAGCTTCTTCGATGAATACATAAAGATCTTAGACGTGCAGGACTAGCGGGCTGAGAGGTTGTGGGTTCTCCGAAGGACGATTGTGTATCACTACCAGAATCAGAAGATCAAGTGTGAGGGATTGAGGGTTTTATGTGAAGGCGTGATTGAATGTTCATGCACAAGAGCTTAACAGCGGCTTGTAAACATTCGGGCAGTGCGAGGCTCGTAGAGTGGAATCAAGTTGGAGGCTTGGATTCAGGTAGAGTCCTTGAGATAGATTTGCACTAGGAAGAGTAGCATAAAGTAGTGGTTTGTGTGATAATCACCCATACTTGTATGTTTTGATTGGTTCCATCATAGTGAAATCTTTCCACTAGCAAAGCGCCCCCAGACGTAGGTGAGTTGCACCGAACTGGGTTAACAATCTTGTGTGTCACTATTTGCTCTTTACTCTTTATATTGTGTTTGTCCGAATCTGTCTGCTGACAAGTTGTTAAAAACATTGTTTTAACATTGTTCTCGACATTATTCTTGACATCTTGTCTAACTGTCATAATCATAATTTCAATTGGTATCAGAGGAGGCACATACAATTTTAGGTGAGATCTTGAGCGAAAAATTAAGATTGACAAACATGGACAACGCTAGAGAAGGAGGATCAATTAATCGTCCACCAATTCTGGATGGGAGCAACTACGGATATTGGAAAGCCCGTATTTGCGCCTTCTTGAAATCCATCGACAATAAGACTTGGAAGGCGGTGATAAATGGTTGGAAGGTCCCGTGCTATCAAGATGCGGAGGGAAATTTCACAAATCCCAAACCTGAGTTAGAATGGACCGATGCTGATGAAGAAGCAGCTCTAGGAAATTCCCGAGCCCTCAATGCGATTTTTAATGGTGTGGACAGAAACATGTTCAGATTGATCAAAAACCTGCACTACTGCCAAAGAAGCATGGGACATTCTGACTGTTGTATATGAGGGAACCACAAAGGTACGAGAACAAAAGCTTCAGTACTTAACAACGAAGTTTGAGGCACTTGTCATGAAGGAAGATGAAACTGTGGCTGAATTCAATGTGCGAATTCGAGACCTTGCCAACGAGTCTTACTCTTTGGGTGAACCAATGATAGATGAGAAACTAGTGAGAAAGACCCTAAGAGCCTTGAATTCAAGGTTTAAGATGAAGATAACGACCATTGAAGAGGTTCACGATCTCAAGACTCTTCCCTTTGATGAAATAATGGGATCTCCAATGACGTATGAGTTGTCCCTACCAAGCATTGGACAGAAAAATAAAGGAGTGGCTTTCAATACCTCCATGCCCAAGCATGTTGAGCAAGAATGTTCAGACCAAGATGATGAAATCGACTCTACCATAGCTTTGCTAGCAAAGAACTATAACCGGGTTATGAAGCGATTCAATAGAATGTCGGGAAAAAATGTCGCAGCCAATGACTCGAAGAATGTCACAGCAGATGTCAAGAACAATGCTCCACAGAAAGCTCAACGAAGTGGAAACTTTGACAGGGACGATAAAGATGATGAAGGAAACAATGACGATAGAAGGTTTCAATGCCATGAATGTGAAGGGTTTGGGCACTACCAAAGGGAATGTCCTAACTTCCTAAAGAAACAGAAGAAGGGCTATAATGCTATATTGTCCAATGAGGAGTCTGATGATAGTGAGACAGAAGAGATAAGCAATTTTGTGGCATTCACCGCTTCCACTTCATCCAGCAAGCTCGATCATCATGTTAAAGGTAGTAATGACATACAGGACTTATCCCTAGATGATGAGTGGAACGATGATCAGCTCAATGAGGCTTACTGCATTCTGTACACAAAATGGATTGAAGAGTCCCAAATTCTAGACAAGCAAGCTGCTCAGATTATCACCCATACAAACGACAAGAATAGAATGATGGAGACTATCATCGAGCTAAAACAAGAGGCCACTCAACTTAATGGAGAAATAGAACAAATGACCAAGTCGGTTAAAATGATGAATCCAAGCTTAGAGAGCCTAGACAAAATGTTGTCAATATGAAAGCAGGCTAGAGACACAAGAGGACTTGGATATACTCATAATGGCTCATCATCTGAAACCAAGTTTGTTCCAATACAATACCCAACTGAAGAGAAGGAGAAACATGTCAAGACATCCCTCTTGACAAACGTCTGCCCAACACAAGCAAGGATGTCTCAGCTCAATCGACCACCATCCAAGCGGTCTACCAATGATTCACGATGGACCTATAATTAATGTGGGAAGAAAGGTCATATCAAACCTTTTTGCTATCATCTTAATGGTAAGAGACCATCCCCCCACTCAAAATGGATAGCTCGAAGCCATTTTCAACATAACGATCGAAAGCCTAGACAGATGGAATGGAGAGTGAAAGGCAAAGCATACTAGGCCAACATCGCCTATACCACCGTGTCTGCCTCAATCAACACAAACTGGTACTTTGATAGCGGATGCTCACGCCACATGACAGGTACACGAGACTTTTTTGACAAATATCAAACCATACACTAACTGTGCGATCAGGATCTTTATGTTAAATTCACTCGTGAAGAATGTTCGGTGAAGAATGTCGAACAAGATGTCATAATGTAAGGGATAAGGTCACAAGATAACCGTTACCTTTGGACCTCTGACACAAGCAACAAGGGTTCTAAGTGATTAATTAACAAGTCAGAAGAGACCATATTATGGCACCGGAAACTCGGACATCTAAATCTCCGAAGCATGGAAAAGGCCATCTCTAAACAGGCCATCGTTGGAGTGCCAAAATTGAAAATCATCGAAGGAAAAACTTGTGGAGAATGTCAATTAGGAAAACAAACGAAGATGTCGCACAAGAAGGTGCAACATATTACTACCTCACGGGTCCTAGAACTACTACATGTCGATCTCATGGGACCTATGTAGGTTGAGGGTCTAGGAGAAAAAAATATGTGTTCGTTTGTGTTGAGGATTATTCAAGGTACACATGGGTTGATTTTGCTCGAGAGAAATCTGACACTTTTTCTATTTTCAAAAATCTATGCGTTCAAGTTTAACGAGAAAAGGGGGGCCGAATCGGAAAAATAGTCCGCCTACATAGTGATCATGGGAGAGAGTTTGAAAACATAAAATTTGCAGACTATTGCAACTCCGAAGGCATATTTCATGAGTTCTCTGCTCCAATCACTCCTCAACAAAATAGGATTGTCGAGCGCAAGAACCGAACATTGCAAGAAATGGCTCGAGTTATGATGTTGGCTCAACACATTCCTACTCATCTTTGGGCATAGGCACTTAACACTGCTTGTCACATTCACAATCGAGTTACACTACGTCTAGGTATGTCTGTCACTCACTATGAACTCTGGAGGGGAAGAAAACCAAATGTAAAATACTTTCACATTTTTGGGTCAGTGTGCTATATCTTAGCGGACAAAGAACCACGACAAAAGTTTGATCCAAAGAGCGATGAAGGCATATTTCTTGGATACTCAAGGAACAGTCAGGCATATCAAGTTTACAACAAACGCACCAAGACAGTGATGGAGTCAATTAATGTGATGGTCAATGATGAATGGGTAGATGTCCAGCCAAATGTTCCTGAAGAAGACGAAGTACTGCCGAAGTTTGTTCCTAAAGATGTTAGGAATAATGTTGCTGACGAACCTGAGAACCCGGATGTCAAGAAAAATGTTGAGGACAAAGTAGACGACATCATTAGCAATGAAGAAGAAGCTCTTGTAACCGGACACAAAAACCCATCTAAAAGGATTCAAGCAAATCACCCAGCATCTGGAATAATACTTCTACTAGGGATCGCATGCCATTTAAAAATCAAGATGTTCCAAATGGACGTAAAGAGTGCATTCCTAAACGGATATCTCAATGAGGAAGTCTATATTGCACATTCAAATGGATTTATAGACCCACATTCTCCCGAACATGTTTATAAATTGAGAAAAACACTCTATGGATTGAAGCAAGCACCTAGAGCATGGTACGAGCGATTAACGAACTTTCTAATCGAGAGTGGCTACATTAGTGGGGTAGTTGATAAAACCCTATTCATAAAGAATGAGGATGGAAAGCTGATGATTTCCCAAATATATGTCGATGACATTTTCTTCGGCGGAATGTCAAGAAAAATGGTGGAACATTTTGTTCAACAAATGCAATCGGAGTTTGAAATGAGCATGGTCGGTGAACTTAGTTTTTTTCTGGGGTTTCGAATCAAGCAGATGGATGAAAACATTTTCATCTCTCAGAGTAAGTACGCAAAGAATATACTGAAAAAATTTGGATTGGAAAAGGCCTCTCACAAGCGAACCCCCGCCGCTACACCTATCAAACTCACAAAGGATGACTCCGGGGAAGCTGTTGACCAGAGCATGTATAGAAGCATCATTGGTAGTCTCCTCTACCTCACTGCAAGTCGTCCTAATATAGCCTATGCTGTAGGAGTATATGCACGATCCCAAGCAAACCCTAAAGTAAGTCACTTAACCCAGGCCAAAAGAATAATAAGGTATATCGATGGCACTGCTGATCTAGGTCTTCTATACACTTTCGATACATCTTCCACCCTTGTTGGATACTATGATGGAGATTGGGCGGGTAGCACTACTGATAGGAGAAGCACGTCCGGAGGCGGTTTCTACCTAGGTAATAATCGTATATCATGGTTCAGTAAAAAGCAGAATTGTGTCGCTCTATCCACTGCTGAATCGGAAGACATAACTGCTGGAAGCAGTTGTACACAACTTCTGTGGATGAAGTAGATGTTGGTCCAGTATAATGTCAAGTAGGATGTTATGACATTATAATGTGACTATGTGAGCACTATCAACATCTCCAAGAATCCGGTCCAACATAGTAAGACCAAACACATCGATATTCGACATCATTTTATTCGTGAGTTGGTTGAGAATAAGAAAATTATTCTAGAATATCTCCACACCGACAAGCAGCTTGCTAATATATTCACTAAGGCCTTGGATGTGAATCGTTTTGAAAGACTGAGGTCGTCACTTGGGCTGTGCTCTATGGACTTATGACAAAGCAACTGTCTGAGGGGGAGTTATAGGTGGGTACCCCCTCTGAAACAACATGATCAATCCCATCTGAATGGCAGTTCCAAATATGGTTCTATCGAGAGCAAGAAGAATAGGATTCAGTGATACAATGGTGGTTGTAAATTTCGGGATGAAGAAGCGTAAACCAGCAACGGGTTATTCGGTGTGTGCATCTATTCCTGTTAATGGTGTAGTCTATTCTACAGTAGAGTTGTCTATGGCTACTTTTTGAGGCAATCAGGAGGAGAAAGGATGTGATCAAGATAGCAAGACTAGATGCAAGACAAATGAAGATCAAGATAGCAAGACTAGATGCAAGAAAAATGAAGATCAAGATCATCAGTACTCACCAGAAGAAGTGAAGTGCTTGCCTAAAAAATAGAAAAATAGCCAAAGGGGGAGATTGTTGTTACGTATGTTATTGGCTTATTTTTTAGGTGATACGTAAGATGTCGAGCATCTGGTCAGGAAAGATGTCAAGCGTTTAGTCTCAACATCTTTCGTGACTTTCGTGGATCGCAGCATTGGAAAGTTCCCTTAATTAGGAGATATATTGCGATTGGATAGATCCAGCTGTGTACAAGGCTTTTGGTAAGTCTTGAATGAGTCATGATTCTGGAAAGCGCCTTGCCGTGATAGAGACTCTGGAAAGATATCGGCGTTAAGGATTTGGGAAATCTAAATCGACTAGGATTATGGTAACCCTAATGCGTTCTGGAATTAGTTTTGCAGCTGCTATAAAAGCTTAGACTCCACCCTTAGCAGGGGCGACTCCTTATAGTTTCTTCGGTGAATACATAGAGCTCTTAGATGTGCAGGACTGGCGGGCTGAGAGGTTGTGTGTTCCCCGAAGGACAATTGTGTATCACTACTAGAATCAGAAGATCAAGTGTGAGTGATTGAGGGTTTTATGTGAAGGCGTGATTGAAGGTTCACGCACTAGAGCTTAACAGCAGCTTGCAAACATCTGGGCAATGCGAGGCTCGTAGAGTGGAATCAAGTTGGAGGCTTGGATTCAGGGGGAGTCCCTGAGATAGATTTGCACTAGGAAGAGTAGCATAAAGTAGTGGTTTGTGTGATAATCACCGATACTTGTATGTTTTGACTGGTTCCATTATAGTGAAATCGTTCCACTAGCAAAGTTCCCCCAGACGTAGGTGAGTTGCACTGAATTGGGTTAACAATCTTGTGTGTCGCTATTTGCTCTTAACTCTTTATATTGTGTTTGTCTGAATCTGTTTGCTGACACGTTGTTAAGTTCATTGTCTTAACATTATTCTCGGCATTTCTCTTGACATCTCGTCTAACTGTCATAATCAGAATTTCAAGATCAAAACGCCCTAATTATCCATTGAATTTTCAAAGTATGTCATTAGGTCCTCTGTCACACATCTTCATTTCTGTCTCTCTATACTCTTCATTTATGTTTCTCTCACCTATCACGAATGCAAAACCCAGAAAATTAATCAAACAAACAAAAAAATGGTGGTATGAGGAGACTAACCATATTTCTTCATTCAGTGAGAGAGAGGCGGTCGGAGGACAGGAAGATAAGCAAATGGAGAGAAATGAAAGGATATATTTTGAAATTTTAAATAAAAAATAGGGATGCTTTGAAATTTTTAATAAAACTAAGGGATAATTATACTTAACTACACTTCTGTTAAATAACAACCATAATTATAAAAGTTCTTTAAATATACCCCAACTGTATGATTTAGGTTTACGAGGACTAAAAAAATAGGATCCTAGTTACATATCTTACTGCTAAACCTCTCATGTAGGTCTTGGTTTTGATTTAATATATGGAGAGAGGCTCGTAGTGTAAGAGCTTGTGCCATAGTCCAAGTCTTTTCTATGTAAATCTTCTGTTTAGCAATGAATGACATTTATATTATTATTGTGTTATAGTAATGTGTCAAGCGATGATTTATTCTAATGTCATTAGTGTGTCATAATTAATAGTGGAGCCTTTAGATACTATGAAATCGTGCTTGACGAATCTCTAGTCGAATACTTATACATAAGTGACTAGTGTGAGGATGACTTACGATCATGTTCTACTGATCGAGATGTAGAGTCATATCACAGATATCGTCTGTGAGACGATATCGGGTGACCCGACTTGGAGTATGACGCATAGATTAAGTCACCAACGCATACTCCGTCGTCGTGTGATCACTGCCTTAAAACCTTGGGGCGAGTGGCTGACGTGCATGTCACTCCAGTAGTTTGACATGCCCCAACGCTGCCTGTAACATGGTAGTCATAATGGGCATCGTTGGCTATTGGACGGACTGTATTGGGAGCGCTCATTGCGTCTGAAAGGATTTGTTTCCCCACGGTGAGACGTGGTGAAGGGTATGGTTCTGGGCCCATGTATGAGCATGACTGAGAAAGTGTGCGGCCCCACCAATTACGTATCAGTCATCTCGTAATTCAAGGAACTAGATTGAATACATGAGGATGACGGCTCTACGTCTTGTTCGATTTCATACGCCTTAAAGCAAACAAAGGGTTAATGATACATATGACAGACAGGAGATATCGAACCGATCGATACACTCGTGGACATTGGGTAATCACTACGTCTTACTAGAGGCCACTGGTGATGGATCGGGTTCTCACGTCGATCTACCAATGGGTCAAGGGCCTACAGGGTCACACACCAAAAGCAAGACCGAAGAGACTCAAAGGGACTCTAAAAGGTCCAAAATAAGTGGTGTGGGAATGATTGCAGTGGGGTGTCGATCGTCACCTTTGAGTTGTCGATCGACACGGTCACAAGGAGGTGTCGATCGCCACATTGGAGGTGTCGATCGACACTGAGATCTGGCACCGCAAGGGTGGTGTCGATCGACACCTTCCACGTGGGAAGGATGTTAATCGACACCTATACCGGATGTTGAAAACCTAGAGGCCCTCCCCAAAGCCTATAAAAGGAGGCTTTGGGTGAGAGCCTCTCTCTAAGGCTCTTGAGCAATATTAGCTACACCACAAAGAGAAAATTCTCTAGTTCTTTCATTGGGAGCTAGGAAAATCGAGTGATTGAGTGCTACCGGAGTCTAGTAGTTCCGGTGAGGATTCAAGCTTCACGAGGTCGAGCTCGGTGTGTCTGTACTCGTGCACTCGTAGAGAACGAGTCCGAGGAGTCGTTTCGAGATTGGATTTGTGAGTTTTCCGCTAGACAACGAGAGGTAAAAATATGATATTTACTCGTTCTAATGATTCATCTATTGTTAGCAAACGATCCTGTGGTGGGTTCTCGGTTAAATTCGTTGCTTCCGTTGTGCTTGAGATCCTGAGAACCCCAACACGTTGAGAAATTGGCCTATGTGGATTAGAGTAATTAAGACTCGAATTTACATACTTGTCCAAACGAAAAGAGTGAATACGAGAGCTATTGGCATACGGGACCAACGCCAAAAAAAAGTTTTTTTTTGTATAATTACAGACTAGTCCCTAGCTAAACTGACCTAATCTTGATCACATTAGAACCAATTATGTGGTTATATAGTTGAAGGCCTTGTGGGTAAAAATTACATTCAACATGCCTTGTTGCTAGTTTAAATTCGGTGCTTGTGTAATTAATGTTAGCCCGTGACATTTCCTAAATGCTTGAATTTCCCTGATGCCTCAACTTGATTGTGTGAATGTTGTTGTGAAGCAATTTGATTACTGATATAATTGGTGAAAATTGGAGAATTGTAATCTTTGATAATCGTGACAATCAAACTATTGATATTTTTAGTTTGAACCCGACACATCTAGACATGTCAATTCTAGTGTTCGTTAGCTAAGTCTGACTCAAGGGATCAATAACTAAGGCAATAAAAACATCTTATATTACTGATGACCAATGAACTTGTCGTCCTATCAAGAGTGAGAAATCTTTAAATGAAATTTTCATCTCAACTGTTTTTCTTTGAACTTGAACCATAGTATTGAAGATGAGAATTTATTCTACTACTCAATCAGCTTACTCTCTTCATCAATCAAGATATTGTATTGTCTGCTGTGAATTATTGACAATCTTCTACAATCAGTTTTTAGTAACCCTTCTTCAATCTTTTCGTTGAACACTATATATGAATGCTTTCAATTTACCAGTTCCAATTCGACTTGGTTTATGTACTTCCTTTCTTCAAACAACTGTTAGAGTTGTGCCCTAGTCCAATATAAAAGTGATCTACAGATGGATTTGGAAAATCTCGTCCCCGCCCCCGTTAGAAACGGGACGGTTGGAGATTTCCCGTTTTTAACAGGGGTGAAGATTCCCCTTCGAGTTCAGAAATTCCCCGTTTTCCGTTTCCCCCCAAAATAATGTTAAAACATATTTATTTTTTTTAATAAAATTTGTATTAAAAATATTATAATAAAAAATATACTTAAGATTATTATTATTTCATTAAATATGTATTATAAAATATTATTTTAATAAAATATTATTTTAATAAAATATATTATTTTTCATCAAATATATTATTTTATAATTAAAAATATAAAAAAATAGTATATTGGTGCGGAGTGGGGCGGGGATACCCCGCCACATTTTCATCCGGGTTTGAGGACCCGTCGGGGAAGGAGAATATTACCATATCTATATGGCTTCTAAGAGCATCTCCAACGGAATAGGCAAATTTGCAAATATTTGCAGATTTGTCTACTTTCCCCACCAACGTTAACCCCAAATCCCCATCTTCATCCCCATATTTGCAGATTTGCTACAATGAGTCCTCAAATTTGAGGACTCATTGTAGCAGTCCCTAAGCATTTTCTTAGGGTAGCAGTCCCTGAACATTAAACTTCAATAAATTTAACACTTGAGTAGTGTATCAGTTCATACGAGATAGATATAAAACGAAAAAGGGAGAGGTTTTATTGAATAATTCTAGGTAATTCGAGAGACCTGGTGTCTCTTCAGCCTAGGGCTCAATTACAATATAATTCTCTGACATTAACCTTGTGCTGCTCTGCCCTATTTATACTACTTCAACCAAACTGAAATTCTAGTTAGTTGTAACAACAAGATGTCATGCACAATGTTGTGACTTTGTGATTGACAACTTGCTGACACTTAGATTATGGATAGTAAAGAACACACAATACATAAATAAAAGACACGCAATATGGTTATCCAGTTCGGTGCAACGCCACCTACGTCTGGGGGCACACTGTTAGTGGAATGGTTTCACTATGAAGTAGCCAATAGAACATACAAGCCCTTGTGATTATCATACAAATCAACGGCCTATGTTCTTACTACAAGCGAACACATAGACCAATCCCCCTAAATTCGAGATCCTTTCCCGATTCCACTCTTCGAGCAATCTCCTATGTTCGGTGCGTCGTCTGTTTTTCAAACAAGAAGTTTCGTGAATCTTCAATCACGCAAGCACAACCCGATTACTCAAGCACTTATTCTTTCGAATAGAGAATGATTACAAGTATGCCGTTCTTGTCAAAACATTCAGCCTCCCAATACGCTAGTCCAACACGCTTAGGAGCTCTGAAACTTTTGCACAAAAAACGAAATACAATAAAAAAGGGGAAGAACCAAACCGCTAAGGGAACGCTCTCCGGCTTTTATAGCAGTTACTTCGTCTACATGATCTCTAGGGTTTCCTTAACCCTTTAGAACATATCCCCAATAAATCTGAAGTTTCCATATGCTTCTACAAGTCTTAATCGTACAGAATCAAGCTCAATATAGAATATCTCTTAAAACCAGAAACTTACCATATTATCGTCTTGAAAGATGTTGCAACATGCGAGAAGACATCTTTCTGTTCGCTAGAACTATCGCAATAAGCATGTGAACAGACATCTTTTCGTCCACTAAAAATATAGTTAATCTAATCGTATCAACGATCTCCCCCTTTGACTATTTTTTAGGCAAGCACATCTATGCTTCTATGGTCGCAATCAGTAAAATATCAGAACACAGAAAGATGTCCAAACGACACTCTTCTTCTCCCCCTGATTGCCTCAAATTCATGCCAAAGGTACCAACTTATTCTATCAGGCAACTTAAATGGAACCACGGGAAACAGATAACCTAGAAGTCCTCCGAATCTCACACAACAGCCTCTTATTCATTTTCCTCAGAAGCATCTTCTCCACCATCTTGAGCATAAGCAGGAACATCAACACTCACATCTTGATCCAGGACAAGTTCTTGGATTGTACCTTCACATATTGTTTTTCTTGTTCCTCGTCAGCTGAGGTTGGTTCGTCTGCCAGATGTCGAGACATTGGTACAAAATTCTTCTGCTTTTTCTTGTTGGTAACTGGCGAGCTCTTTTTCCTCCTTTTCTGACTGTTTAAACTTGTTCCTTCCTTAACTAGAGATAACTTATTTTTCTTCAATTGCTTCTTAGCGGGAGCAACAATGTCCCTGCTTCTTTTCCTTTTCTCAGACATCTATGTACTGAGAGTTGATAAAGAAACATCTTCATTTAAAGATAACACACCTTCCCTAACATTTTCTCTTTCACTAACTTCCATAAGAACAGATAAAACTGGGACAATTTCTTCGACCTCTTCAACAGATTGGAGAACATCTACTCCACTAATTTCTCTTGCACCAACATATACTGGACAGAATAATGTTGGAACATCATACTCAACATTATCTTGGACATTTTTATTGATATCTGCATTATCAGCTTTACTGACATCTTTTACAACTTCTTCTTCCGCACCCTCGTTGAGACCAGGATCTTCTTCCATAACTTCTTCTTAAGAGGTTTAATCATGAACAGGAGATGGTGTACCATCAGCACCAACATCTTGACCCATATCAGGGTTTGCTTCCATCTCTTCGCCGAGAGGAGATTCGGTGGGAAAAATAGATTCTGGGACATCTTCCCTGACATCCTGTTCTAGATATGGGTTCTCATCCACCTCAAATAAAAAAATTTCAAATAAAAATTTGTTACCTTTTCTTTAGATGGGCCTTGAATCAGCTCAGGCTCACATTGTCCTTCCTGGATCAGCGCAGGGGCCAACACACGTCACACACACCCCTTCCAGTTCACATATCCTTTATTGTTTGATGGAGCAAAGTTCTAATGAGGACCTAAGGCTCTCAAACCGGGTGGCATCCAATGGTTTTGTGAAGATATCAGCTAATTGCTTCTCATTAGGAACGTAGTCGAGTTGAATTTTTTGTCCTCCACTAAATCTCGTATGAAGTGATGCATAATGTCGATGTGCTTGGTCTTGCTATGTTGCACTAGATTTTTGGAGATGTTTATGGCACTGATGTTGTCACAAAATAATGTCATGACATCTTGACTGACACCGTATTCAGCAAGCATTTGTTTCATCCATAACAGTTGTGTGCAGCTGCTTCCCGCAACAATGTATTCCGACTCAAATGTGGACAGTGCGATGCAGTTTTGCTTTTTGCTGAACCATGAGACAAGGTTATTCTCTAAATAAATACATCCTCTAGAGGTGCTTCTGTGATCTGTTGTGCTTCCAGCCCAATCGGCATCACAATACCCAGCCAGTATAGATGATCTATAAAACGAATACAAAACACCAAGATTAGAGGTTCCCGATATGTACCTTAAAATGCGCTTGTCTTGATCGAGGTAACTCACCATGGGGTTAGATTGATATCTAGCACAAACCTCGACTGAAAAAGATATATTAGGCCGACTAGCAGTAAGATAGAGAAGACTCCCAATAATGCTTCTATACAAACTGTGATCCACCGATTCTCCATGTTCATCATTAGAGAGTTTGGTCTGTATAGCAGCAGGAGTTCTCTTGTGAGATGCCTTTTGTAAGCCAAATTTCTTCACTATATTTTTAGTATACTTCCTTTGAGATATGAATATCCCATCCTCTATCTGCTTGATCTTAAACCCCAAGAAATAATTTAATTCGCCAACCATGCTCAGCTAAAACTCGAAATGCATTTGTCTCACAGAATGTTGCACCATCTTGTCTGACATTCCCCTAAACACGATATCATCTACATAGATTTGTGCAGTCATGATGTTTCGGCCTTCCTTCTTTATACACAATGTTCGATCCACTGCTCCCCTTGTATAGCCATTATGCATAAGAGAATGAGTTAATCGTTCATACCATGCACGAGGAGCTTGTTTGAGTCCATATAGGGCTTTCCTGAGCTTATAAACACGATAAGGTGAGTTAGGATCGACAAATCCTTTTGGTTGAGCTACATACACTTCTTCATTTAGGTATCCATTGAGAAATGCACTCTTCACATCCATTTGAAAAAGCTTGAACTGGAGATGACATGCAATACCCAGGAGTAATCTTATTGCTTCAAGCCTTGCCACATGAGCAAATTTTTCTTCAAAGTCTACTCCCCGACTTGAGTATGCCCTTGAGCTACAAGCCTTTCCTTGTTTCGAGAGATGTTCTCATGCTCATCGGTTTTGTTTTTTAATATCCACTTCGTTCCAATGATATTGACATTGTCCGGCTTAGGCACTAGTTCCAAAACCGCATTTCTTTCAAATTGACCAAGTTCTTCTTACATGTCGTTGACCCAATATTCTTCCTTAATGGTTTCTTGCACATTTTTGGGCTAAATTTTTGAAACAAAAAAAAGATTATCAATCATCTCTCTATAATTCACTAGTGCTTTAGGTCGAGTACGAATCTCATCTTCAATGTTACCAATCACGTCATGCACGGTTGTGAGTTATGTGTCAGAGACACTGTCTATTTCTGGAACAATGTCACTCACAATGTGTAGCCCTATGTCCTTAACATCTTCCCTAACATCCGGATTACCCGGCCCCTTGTCCTCAACATCTGTTCTAAAATCCGGAATAACATCCGGATTTTCTGGAGTACCTGTGACATTGGGAGTAAGTTTATCCTCATAAATAATATTTTATAAACCTCGTTACCATCGTTTATGACCACGTTAATGGACTCCATCACGGATCTGGTGTGCTTATTGAAGACATGAAACACACGACTATTCCTCAAATACCCGAGAAATATTCCCTCATCACTTTTGGGATCAAACTTGTGTCGAGGATCCCCATCGTCCCGGATGTAACATACCGCACCAGAGATTTGAAAATATTTGACATTTGGTTTTCTCCCCCTCCATATCTCATGAGGAGTAGTATTAGTACCTGAACGAAGACTCACTCTGTTATGAATATGGCATGTTGTATTGAGTGCTTTAGTCCATAAGTGGATGGGTATGCCTTTATCGAGTATTGTCACTCGAGCCATCTCCTAGAGAATTCGATTTTTCCTTTCTACGATTCCGTTTTGTTGAGGAGTTATGGGTGCGGAGAATTCATGAGATACCCTCCGAATCACATAAATTGGCGAAGCTACTATTTTCGAACTCCTTCCCGTGGTCTCTTTAAAGTCTGACAATTTTCCCAATGATATCACCTTTTCCTTTTGTACTTTGTTGCACACATCCTTAAAGACAGAAAATGTGTCAGATTTTTCACAAATAAAACCTACCCAA
Organism: Geranium rotundifolium; assembly: GCA_963920655.1. Classification (NCBI taxonomy): domain Eukaryota; kingdom Viridiplantae; phylum Streptophyta; class Magnoliopsida; order Geraniales; family Geraniaceae; genus Geranium; species Geranium rotundifolium. Next base: position 9,363,886 of record OY987322.1, read on the forward strand.
GTGTACCTGGAGAAGTCGTCGACACACACAAAAACATATTTCTTTCCTCCGAGACTTTCAACTTGCATCGGTCCCATCAGGTCCACATGGAGCAGCTCCAGCACTCTCGAAGTAGTAAGATGTTACACCTTCTTCTGTGACATCTTGACTTATTTCCCAATCTAGCAGTCACCACAAATTCTCCCTTCCTCAATCTTGAGGTTTGGAACACCAATTATGGAGTTTTAAGATATCACCTTCTACATGCTTCCGAGGTGTAAATGTCCTAACCTTTGATGCCATAGCTTGGCTTCATCTGTTATGCAGAGAAGATATTGAGACACTGGAGTGTCTGTTGGAGACCAAAGGTAACAGTTATCTAAAGATCTGGTTCACTGCATAAGCTCGACCTGTTTCTCATTTAGCACAACACACTTGTCACGAGTAAATTTTAAAAATAGGCCGAGATTGCACAATTGACTAATGCTAAAAAGATTTGCAGTGAGCCCTTCTACTAGCAGTGTCTTGGTTAAGCACGAGAAGCTAGTAAAGTTTAGCTCCCCTTTCCCAATTAGTCTACTTTAATCCCGTCACCAAATGTGAAGTAGCAGTTGATGCATTGCTTGATGTTGGTCAAAAGCTTACGGTCGCCAGTCATGTGACGAGAACATCCACTATCAAAGTACCAACCCTTACCGGTGGAAGCAGTAAGTGTAGTGTATCCAACGTTAGCACAGTAGGTCACATTCTTCACCCTCCATTCTTTCTGTGGTGTAGACTTTTAACGAGATGACATATGCTTGTGTGATGATTGATGTCATGTGTGTTTTCTCCCGTAAAGATGATAGCAAAAAGGTCGTATGTGGCCCTTCTGTCTGCAGTAGTGACAAACCCATCGTGGTCTAGTGGAGAAGTAAGAAGGATGTTGCTGACGATGTCTCTGAACTTGATTCATGCTAGATGTATGTGACATTTTGATAGACGTCTGGTTCACATCCTTTTGAGGAACAAATAAGGTTTGAGACGTAGACGCCTCGTGAGTGTACCCCAATCCTTTCTTTTTCGTGGATGGTTTTCCAATGGTCAAGAGTTTGTTTAAAGTGTCGGTACTAGAGTTCATCATCCTGAATGTTTTGGCCATCTGATCTAGTTCCCCATTCCGGCGACTGGCTTCTTGCTTTAGGTTGGTGATAGTTTCTAGGAGTCTCGTTTTATCTTCAGTAAGGGAGAGAATAGGACCCCTCTGTTTCTCTTGAATTTTGGACTCTTCCACCCATTTGGTATATAACATGTTATAGGCATCATTCATGACATTGTCTGACAGTAATTCAGTAGAGTTATAAGCTTCAAAGATCCTATCAGTTTCATCAATAAGTTCAGTATTATAAGATGAAGAAGGAGCTGTAAATGCAACAAAATTGCTTATTTGTTCGGAGTCACTGTCTTTTTCTTCCTCATCAGATAGGGTGACATGCTTGGAAGAGACATCTCGAATGTCATGAGTGAACCTGTGAGTTCATCAAATTTAAGAGTTTTAAGATCATGAACTTCTTTAATAGCGGTGCTCTTCATTTCGAACCTTGAACTCAAGGCTCTTAAAGTCTTCATAACCAGGTCCTCTTCCGTGATGGGTTTCCCAAGGGAATATGAGTCATTAGCGAGCTCTCTTTTTCTTACATTGAACTCAGCGATGGTCTCACATTCTTTCATGAATAAGGCTTAAAAGTTTGTGGTTAGATATTGAATTTTTTGCTCTCAAACTTTGGTAGTCTCGTCATAGGCAATGGTGAGAATTTCTCAGGCTTGCTTTGCACTTGTTCATGTGTTGATTAGCCTGAACACATTTAGATCAACCCCATTAAATATACCATTTAATGCGTGTGAGTTACACAAGGCTGACTCTTCTTCTGCATGACTGAGGAGGAGCTTCCCACCCATGAATCACTGCCTTCCAGGTTTTGCTGTTAAGTGATTTCATGAACACACTCATTAGGGCTTTCCAGTAGTTCGTCCCATCAAGCACTGGAGGTCTATTGATCGAACCTCCTTCCCTTGAGTTATCCATATCTGGTACAGAGAATTTATTTCCCAGGAAACCACCTATAGGATTAGGTGTCCGCTCTGATACCAAATGAAATTCTGGTTAGTTGTAACAACAAGATGTAATGCACAATGTTGTGACTTTGTGAGTTGTATGATAATCACAAGGGCTTGTATATACAAAAATAAAAGACACGCAATATGGTTACCCAGTTCGGTGCAACGCCACCTACATCTGGGGACACACTGTCACTGGAATGGGTTCACTATGAAGTAGTCAATAGAACATACAAGCCCTTGTGATTATCATACAAATCAACGACCTATGTTATTACTACAAGGGAACACCAAGACCAAGGACTCCCCCTAAATTTGAGGTCCTTTCCTGATTCCACTCTTCGAGCAATCTCCTCTGTTCGGTGCGTCGTCTGTTTTTCAAACAAGAAGGTTCGTGAATCTTCAATCACGCAAACACAACCCGATTACTCAAACACTCATTCTTTTGAATAGAGAATGATTACAAGCATGTCATTCTTGTAAAAACATCCAGCCTCCCAATACGCTAGTCCAACACGCTTAGGAGCTCTGAACCTTTTGCACAAAGAACAAACTACAATAAAAAAAAAGGTGAAGAACAAAACCGCTAAGGGAACGCTCTCCAGATTTTATAGCAGCTACAACATCTACATGATCTATAGGGTTTCCTTAACCCTTTAGAACAGATCCCCAATAAATCTGAAGTTTCCATATGCTTCTACATGTCTGAATTGTACAGAATCAAGCTCAATATAGAATATATCTTAAAACCGAAAACTTACCAAAATTATCGTCTTGAAAGATGTTGCAACATGCGAGCAGACATCTTTATGTTCGCTAGAACTATAGCAATAAGCATGTGAATAGACATCTTTCTGTCCACTAAAAATATAGTGAATCTAATTGTAACAACACAAATTAAAAGGAAAGACAATAAAAGCATAATCTTGTTGGGCAAGTATGTAGGGTTTTGGAGCGTTCTAGATCAACGAGATAGCGGAAGCGTTTTACAAATCTACTCCAAACCTTGTCCAAGAACATAAACCGTTAAATCCCAAGGCAAAATCTATTCCACAAGATGTTTACCTTTAAGTCTTTGTTGAATCGATAAAGAAGAAATTTCGAATCTTCTTCTCTAAAGCAAGTCCACACCAAGGGGATGATCTTGAAGATCCTTCACTTAATTGCCTACTAGAACAATTAAATGAAGAACAAGAGAGCAAGATAGAGGAGAGAGAGGGTGTGGCCGGCCACAAGAGAGAGAGAGAGAGGAGAGTTCTTGTGAGTTGTTGTGATTATTTTGATTAATGAATGAATATTAGATATTTCAATTCATCATCCAACTCATAAGCATGGGTCAAAAGTGATTGGTATGGGCTTAAAGGTGCTTTAACTCATACCCTTTAAATCACTCACCTCTTAATCCACAATCACCAACTAAGCATGGTGTTGTGTGGCCCCCACACATGGACCCACCATGTGGGCCGGCAAAGAGGGCTTATTGGTGTTGTCAGTCTCAATCAAGAGGCCTTTTAACGGATATCTTTCCCATACTGTAGTATGAGGGATAAATCCCTTAGTCGTCTTTCGTGTCACTCATGCAACCCATTCCGCCACCCAATCACGCCCGTTATTGCAATCCTGTTACAGAAAGCGTTAGGCGCAAGTTAAAGCCGCACGTACATTGCATAGTGATCACAAAGACTCCTCGGTCTAAGGATATCGTGACAAGCTATCGCATTTGAATATGTTTATGGCTTAATCTATGAAAACACTATTCAAAGCGGGTCGTCTGATATCAATCACCTCATGATATCTATGATATGATTCCGGGATCCCTCATCCCTATGACAAGTAGAACTACGTCATTAAGAATCATCCTCATACTGGTCGCTTCTATAGAAGCGTAGATTGACCAGGGACTCGTTAAGTGTGATCCGTACAGATATATGGTTCTACTACGTTAGTGGTCATAAATCAGATCATGCTCAACATATTACTTCAACACATAAGTAATATAAAGCCATTTTATATATATTACAAACGATGATAATGTACATAGACGTTTACAGGCTACTAGCAATTGGACTAGGGCACAAAATGCTATCAATCTCCCACTTTCCCCTAGTTCCAATCTAAGTCCCAGTCTATACTCATTGACCTAACATGTTTATCATGTTTTTCTTGTGGAAGAGCCTTGGTCAAGGGGTCGGTTGTGTTATCATCAGTTGCAACGTAGTGGATCTTCACGTCACCTCTAGCAACAATGTCGCGGATGATGTGATACTTTCTGAGTACATGTTTGCATCTGTCATGTGCCCTAGGTTCCTTAGCTTGCGCAATGGCCCCGGTGTTGTCACAATATAAGTCTACTGGGTTAGATGGGTTTTGAATTACACCTAACCCAGTCATGAAACTCCTGATCATTACAGCCTATTTTGCCGCTTCTGATCCATACTCAGCTTCTTGCTTTTCAGCTGAAAGCTCCACCGTTCAACATATAACCCAACTGACTTTTAAAATCATCGGGGTCTGTCTGGAAAACTAGTGTCGACATATCCTTTGACGATTAGATCATCATTTCTTCCCCCGTATACAAGAAAAGCGTCTTTGGTTTTTCTCAAAAATGAGAATCGCCTTGACGGCAATCCAATGTTCCTCACCGGGTTTGGACTGGTGTCTACTGATACAGCTTAGGAAAAACGAGACATCCGGTCTCGTACATATCATGACATACATTATGGACCCTATACCCGAAGCATATGGGATCTCATTCATTCTTGCTAGCTCTGCAGGTGTCTCAGCACACTGCTTCTTGCTAAGCTTCATTCCATGACGCATGGGTAGCAATCCTTTCTTTGAATCTTGCATTGAGAATCGTCTCAACACTTTTTCTATGTAGATGCTTTGACTTAAGCCCAAGACCCTCTTGTCACGGTCTCTATATATCTTGATCCCCAAGATGGAAGAGGCCTTGCCTAAGTCCTTCATTGCGAAACACTCACCTAACCAAGTCTTTGTTAAGAGCAAAGTAGGGACGTTGTTTCCAATGAGCAGTATGTCATTAACATAAAGCACCAAGAAGACTACTTTGCTCCCATCTGCCTTATTATATACGCAAGGTTCATCATCGTTCTTGATGAAGCCAAACTGTTTCACAACTTCATCAAAACGTTGATTCCAACTCTGAGATGCTTGCTTCAAACCATAAATTGATTTGAGCATCTTGCAAATCTTTCCCTTATTCTTAGGATCCTCAAAACCCTCAGGCTGGGACATATAAAAGTCCTCAGCTAACCTCCCGTTGAAGAAGGCAGTTTTGACGTCCATTTGCCATATCTCATAGTTGCTACGGCAAGTAGAATGCGGATAGATTTGACCATAGCTACTGGAGAAAGAGGTCTCTTCATAGTCAATTCCGTGGACTTGTCTATAAACTTTTGCTACCAGTCTTGCTTTATAGGTCTGAGGTTTGCCATCCATGTCCATCTTTATTTTAAAGATCCATTTACACCCAATGACTTTTACATCAGGGGTTTGTTCCACCAAGTCCCACACTTGATTATCTGACATGGATTGCATTTCATCCCTCATGGCTTCCAGCCATTTCTCAGAGTCGGTTCCGTCCTTATTAACTGTAGCTATTGGTTCTTGCTCAACGACTACTTCTGGTGGGTCGTCCAGTGGTTCCCGAGTGACCATCTCATCTAGAACTTCGTTAACATGAACAACCCTCCCACTGACTGTCTTGGAAATAAATTCCTTCTCCAAGAATGTCCCACCTTGATTATGAATGCGGCCGGTTGAAGAGCGTAACCCCAGAAGAAGATCGGGAGATCAGTGAGACTTAAAATCGATCGAACGATATCCAACAATGTCCGATTCCTTCGCTCGGACACACCATTGAGTTGAGGTGTTCCTGGCGGAGTCTACTGAGATAGTATTCCACTTTCTGTAAGATGACTAAGAAACTCTTCGGATAAGTATTCTACACCCCGATCAGAACGGAGTGCCATGATACTTTTTCCGAGTTGGTTTTCTACTTCAGTCCTAGACTCCTTGAATTTATCAAAGGCTTCGGACTTATGTCTTATGAGATAGACATAACCATATCTACTGAAATCATCAGTAAACGTGATAAAGTAGCCTAAACCACCTCTGGCTGGTGTACTTATTTGGTCTACATACGTTTGAATGTATTAGACCCAATAGATCACCTGCCCTCTCACCTAAACCAGTCAAGGGCGCTTTAGTCATCTTGCCCATTAAACAAGCTTCGCATCTATTAATCGTTTGGAATTCGAATTGACTTAGAAGTCCGCGCTTATGAAGCGCTGAGATGCGTTTCTCATTTATGTGACCTAGACGACAATGCCAGTTTAGAGTTTGGTCTAAATCATTAGCTTTAAACCTCTTAGCATTTATATTATAGAGTATGTTGGATCTCGAGTTTTGCATATTCAATATGTATAAACCTCCAACAGTGTGAGCATTTCCAAAAAACATGTTGTTGCGCATAATATTAAAAAAAACCCGTTCTTAATATTAAAATAATAACCTTCTTTTTCAAGAAGAGAAATTGAAATAATATTTCTGCTGAAAGCAGGTACGCAAAACACATCATGAAGTTCAATTACAAGCCTACTGGGCAAAACAAGGTTAACAGAACCTACAGCAGTTGCGGCAACTCTCACGTTGTTCCCAACTCTTAGGTCCACCTCGCTTTCCCCCATATCTCTTCTACTGTGTAACACCTGCATATCCGCACAGACATGAGATTCAGCTCCAGTGTCTAGTACCCAAGTATTTATCGTAGAAAGATATAGCTCTAATGGAATACCTGATGAAGTAGCGGCCCCACCGCCCTTCTTCTGATCCTCCTTCAGTTGCTGACAGTCTTTCTTCCAATGACCAGGCTTTTGACAGTAGAAACAGACCGACTCCTTTGCCTTCCCCTTGCCTTTTACGGGCATGGAAGGTTTAGGAACAAATGATCGTATGGTCTCTCCTGCCAGGTGCATTGGGGTTTTACCCTTTCCACCACCAGCTTTGAAGCTGGATCCCTTTTTAACCATAAGAACACTTTTGGGCGAACTGCCTCTTATGCTCTTCTCGGCAGTCACTAGCATGTTGTGCAACTCTGACGCGGTCTTGTCCATGTCATGCATGTGATAGTTCATCACGAACCCACCGTATGCATGAGGAAGCGATTGCAGAATAATATCCGCAGCCATTTCCTTTTCCATAGACATACCGATACTAGTCATATGGTCGAAATGTCCCTTCATACGTAGGACGTGTGGACCTACGGAGCTGCCTGCTGACATCTTGCAGGCAATGAGTTCTCGGAGAACAGTGTATTTTTCAATACGTACTTTTTCTTTGAACATATCCTTGATCTGTGCAAACATTGCAAACGGATCATGGGATAGCTCCATAAACTGCTTCTGGAGGTCCGCCTCCATGCAGCCCAGCCTGACACACGCAACGTCGATAAAGTCGCTAAGGTGTTTCTGGTACGCATCCTTAACCACCCTCGTTGCGTTGGCAGCTGGCTCCACTGGGATAGCCTTATCAAGGACGTACTCCCTGCGTTCCAACTTTAACACAAGTCGTAAATTCCTGTCCCAGTCCAGATAATTTGTCCCGTTGAGTTTACACTTTTCGAGTATAGTCCTCAACGACAAATTAGACGAGTTTGTTGAATTACTAGCCATTTCTACACGAAGAAAGTAAATTTAATCAGAAAAGTTGAATAAATTTACGAAGATCCGAATTAAACACCAACCATCCGATTCTAAGGTTTAGAATCTTTAAACCAAGATCCCTTATTCGTCATTTGAAGTACGCTAAGGCGCACCGCTCCAATTGACTTATTTAGGTAGGACGTCCGTCCAATTACAACCCGTGTAACTCTTGGTCAGGGTATGTGCATAAAACACACGGCTTACCCTTCCGATGCCCCAGCTCGACCTCAGGCCAAGAATCGTGGTGGAGTCAACCAACCTTCACTAACGAGTTAACTTTGTGCAGATGCTCCGCTATGGCGCACGACATCCCACAAAATTTACCATTCCCATCTAGAACCCATTCGATCGATGCTCCGCTAAGGCGCACGACACCGATAAAATGTTTCTACATGGGTGTGAATTTGGGTGGCATCTCACTTGACTCAAATTATCTTGTAAATTGGTTGTGCTTATTAATCCGAAAGTATTTGGCACAATTACGAACCCGTCATCAACAACCCGTGTTGTGACGTTTCTAATTGTATCACATACTATCTTCATTTGAAACCGTCATTTGCAACTCGTGCAAATACGTTTCAAATTTGAACTCATCCATCACAACCCGTGCGATGATAGTTCACAACGCTTTAAACATGCAAACAATTAAAGTCGATTTTAATCTTTGCATGTGAGGTGATGGCTTATAAACTTATAAGCTAATCATGCAAGCATGTTATTAATTAAATAATTCAAGCAAGCATTCATAAAGCGTTAAATATGCATTTTATAGCCCATCCTAATCTTAGGATTCTACGAGTCTTCACATCTTCTCGTCTTTCTCATTCGGACTCCCACTAGCTCTTGGACTTCCTCCAAGACCGTCATTGTGCTCGATTTTCCATCCTTCTCGTCTTTGAGTAGTAATTACAATTAATACTCGGTTCGTAGACCGGATAAAAAATAATTACACTTTATGGGCTTGAATGAAAGAATAATTACACGCTAACACTAACGGTATGCAAACCGTGAAAGCGATAAAATCTAATGGGATACTAATGCATCATACATCTCATCACATCATCCAACATGTTATCACACAAACATGTTATCAAATAATATGCAATTATTCCGGTTTTAATTTTGCCAAGTTGCTTGGTCGGGTTTATCGAAACTAGACCTTTTCGAAAAACAGTTTTTCGAAACGGATTAAATTTTGAAAGTTTTCGAAATATTGGATCACGGGTTCGTGTCACGGATCAAACACCGTGCACGAACCAAGTCGGGCCAAGCCAATGGGCCGAAAGCCCATTGGGCTGAGCCCAACATGTCATGGCTCGGTTTGGGCCTTGGAAGGCCCAAACCGAGCTTGCCTCCACTCTCGGCCTCGGCCAAGAGTGGGGACGGCCCCGGTCACCGCCGGCCTCCCCGGCCTCCGGTACCTCCGATCCGGCTCCCCGAGAGTCTCTTCTCGGACCCGACAAATCCAATAATTTCCGAAAAATTCCAAATTCAATATATTTTCAAAAATAACATATTTCATGCAAATATCCCAAAAAAGCATTAAAATCATGTTATCAACAATTTTGGCATGCAAATAATAATAAAACCGAAACAAACTCAACAAAACAAAGATTAAGAGGGTAACCACGCTCTGATACCACTGTAGGGTTTTGGAGCGTTCTAGATCAACGAGATAGCGGAAGCGATTTACAAACCTACTCCAAACCTTGTCCAAGAACATAAACCGTTAAATCCCAAGGCAAAATCTATTCCACAAGATGTTTACCTTTAAGTCTTTGTTGAATCGATAAAGAAGAACTTTCGGATCTTCTTCTCTAAAGCAAGTCCACACCAAGGGGATGATCTTGAAGATCCTTCACTTAATTGCCTACTAGAACAATTAAATGAAGAACAAGAGAGCAAGATAGAGGAGAGAGAGGGTGTGGCCGGCCACAAGAGAGAGAGAGGAGAGTTCTTGTGAGTTGTTGTGATTATTTTGATTAATGAATGAATGTTAGATATTTCAATTCATCATCCAACTCATAAGCATGGGTCAAAAGTGATTGGTATGGGCTTAAAAGTGCTTTAACCCATACCCCTTAAATCACTCACCTCTTGATCCACAATCACCAACTAAGCATGGTGTTGTGTGGCCCCCACACATGGACCCACCATGTGGGCCGGCCAAGAGGGCTTATTGGGCCCTTGTTTGGGCCGGCCATGAGACCTCATAGGGCTCGCCCAATGGGCTCGCCCATGTGGTTTCGTGCCGTGTCCAAAAACGCCCGACCCTTTTTGTCGTTACTTATCAAACAAAATCCGACGCGACATCGCGAAAAAAACTCAGTTTTCTCGATTCGCTAATTATTCTCTCAAACCGAACCCAGGCACAAAACCTCCAGTTTTGTCCATGTATTGCTCCTCAAGAAACGTTAAGGTTTCCTTGTCTCAAGCTATCCGTCTTGAATGTGTGTGACCCTTCAGGCTCATGCCACCGTTGGCAGATCGCCGCAAAAGATCGCTCTTGCCCGATCCATCATAAGGGGCCTCTAGTTAGACGTGATGATTACCCAAGATGCATGAAGATCGATGATTCGACTTAACCTTGTGCGTACAAGTCACTATCTTATTATCTCTAGATATCCCGATTAATCACAAGGCATAGAGTCGTCACCCTTATTTAATCAATCATTGTTACTTGATATGTGAGATGGCTGAGAACTGATAACCCGTATCACCGGCATGGCCATGCTCTTACTCTCAGTCAGTCTCAATCAAGAGGCCTTTTAACGGATATCTTTCACATACCGTAGTATGAGGGATAAATCCCTTAGCCGTCTTTCGTGTCACTCATGCAACCCGTTCCCCCACCCAATCATGCCCGTTATTGCAATCCTGTTACAGAAAGCGTTAGGCGCAAGTTAAAGCCGCACGTACATTGCATAGTGATCACATAGACTACTCGGTCTAAGGATATCGTGACAAGCTATCGCATTTGAATATGTTCATGGCTTAATCTATGAAAACACTATTCAAAGCGGGTCGTCCGATATCAATAACCTCATGATATCTATGATATGATTCTGGGATCCCTCATCCCTATGACAAGTAGAACTACGTCATTAAGAACCATCCTCATACTGGTCGCTTCTATAGAAGCGTAGATTGACCAGGGACTCGTTAAGTGTGATCCGTACAGATTTATGATTCTACTACTTTAGTGGTCATAAATCAGATCATGCTCAACATATTACTTCAACACATAAGTAATATAAAGCCGTTTTATATATATTACAAACGATGATAATGTACATAGACGTTTACAGGCTACTAGCAATTGGACTAGGGCACAAAATGCTATCAAAGTAAACTTGACACGCACTACTACTTTGATTAGATTTCCTAATTTCTTAATCTGCTGGCCCACGGCCCACCAACCCCCTTTTCTTCTTTCTTGAATATTTTAAGTGAGTTGCTCGTGCATCATTACCCGCCGCCCAAACTTTCACCTTGTCCTCAAGGTTGAAATGCGGAAACTGTCGGTCAAATGTTTGGTAATTCTCCCATGTATACTCGAAGAGGGGAAAATCCTTCCATTTAATTACTACCTCGGCGTTCTCCTTGTCTTCGTGGTGATGCCGATGGAAATTGAGGACCTCTGCTGGTTCGACAACGAGTTCCATGTTTGCGTTCAATTGTGGTGGAATTTCAGTGTCCACCAGGTTAGTCCCTTAGACTCGGCGCAGTTGTGAGATGTGAAACACGGGGTGGACCGGCGTGGTTGTTGGGAGTTGCAGCTTGTAGGCCACCTCCCCGACTCGAGAAATCACCTCGAAAGGTCCATAAAAACGGGGAGAAAACTTTTCATTTCTTCTTTTTTCTAGAGGTTTTTGCCTATAAGGATGGAGCTTAACGAACACTTTATCCCCTAAGTCAAATTGGTCATCCCGCCTCTTCTTAACTGTCGCTTCCTTCATCTTTTGTTGGGCTCTCAACAGGTACATCTTGAGTTCGTCCGATTGAGCATCTCTCTCGACTAGCAACTTCTCCACTGCTGAAACTTGAGTTCCCCTTTGTTGGTATCGAATGATAGGCGGGGGTCTCTTCCATATAACACTTTGAAATGAGTGTGTTTGGATGCCGATTGGAAGGATGTGTTGTACCAGTATTCGTCCCATGCTAACCAATGCATCCATGAGCGAGACTGCTGGGACACATAACAACGCTAGTACGTCTCTAAACATCGATTCACCACCTCTGATTGACCGTCAGTCTGCGGGTGGTAGTTGTATTGTGTCGTAGGTTAGTGCCTTGAAATTTGAACAATTCTTGCCAAAAGTGACTCATGCAAATTTTATCCCTTATAGAGATAATAGAGGTCGGTATCCCATGGAGGCGGAATACCTCTCGCACAAAAATCTATGCGACAAACGAGTCGTGAATGGATGCTTTAGTGGTATGAAGTGGGCATATTTTCTCAGACGGTCTACCACAACTAGGATTGTATCTGTCCCTTGTGAACGGGGGAGTTCTTCGATGAAGTCCATAGTCAAATCTTCTCATACCATAAATGGTAAAGCAATAGGTTGCAGTAGCTATGTTGGGTCTAAGTTCATAGCCTTATGTTGTTGACACACTTGACATTCTCGTACCCATTCTGCCACAGACTTTCTCATGCCTATCCAATAGAAATCTGATGCCACCAGGTTGAAAGTCTTATCCTCCCCTGAGTGCCCTCCTAGAGATGTATCTCATTTCCCTCTATCTTAAATCTCATTGAGTGAGCCTTCTAGTTGATACGATTTTTGCCAAGAGTTCCCAGCCATTGATATCCCAATATTAGATCTAAACTTCCCAATGGTAGGGGTAGAAAGTCTTCTATAACCTCTAAGACTTGTAGGTTTAATGCGACTCCCTAGCAGACCCCTTGAATTCGAGTAGACCGTCAATTTCCTAGTTCAACTCCATATGGGGTCGTCTTAGCAACAAGTAAGTGTAACTTCTAGATGATTTTCGGGCAGATGAAGTTATGTGTTGCGCCACTGTCGATTAAAACTACCATCGGGTTGGCTCTGATGTTCCCTTCTAATTTCAATTTCTTGGGAGATGTGAGGCCAATAACAGATCTGAGGGATACCTCCACCGTTTTGATTTCTAGATCAACATCATGTGCCCCTGCCTCTTCTGATTCGATGTCACTGTTCACTTCCCCTACTTCATCCGGGGGTAGTCCTGTAATAGCAAGAGTTGTAATTCTTTCTTCTTACATCGGTGGCTTGGAGTGTATTTTTCATCGCACTTGTAACATAACCCCTTAGCCTTTTTCTGTTGTAACTCCGCCTCTGATAACCTACGAAAAGTTGATTCTTCCCTGGTGCTTGTCTGGCACGGTGGAACTGGGCGTGTGAAAGGAGTTCCAGAATTTACCCCATAGTTGTGGTTGGGTCGGGGATGATATTGTGCTAGTAGTTTAGTTTCTACTAGCACTAAACTTGACCCGCACTACTAATTTGATTAGATTTCCTAATTTCCTAATTGACTGGCACACGACCCACCAACCCCCTTTTCTTTTTTCTTGAATATTTTAGGTGAGTTGGTCGTGCATCAAAAATATTCCAATTTCTCTTTGGAACAATATTTATTCATCAATAATTCTTTACAAAAATTAGAGAGATCAACCCAAAAATATATAGCTAAATCTCTGATAAAAGTACAAATATCATAAATTTAATTTTACAAATCGTCAAAATCAGATCCAGAAATTTCGAGGTCGGTTTTAAGAAAAAACCTAATTTACAAACCAGATCAGGAGGAGAGCAGGTCGGAGACGTGGAGACTTGAAGCAAGGAGGCCAAAGCCGGAGGAGAAAGGAGTGGTCGCGAGCTGCGAGCGTTCAGAAGCTATGGTGGAGCGCCTAGGAGGAGGTGGAGACGTGGTCAGAGGCACAGACGCGGCTTTGTGTCGGAGAGCAGAGCCGTAGGCGTGGTCGGAGAGCAGAGCCGTAGGCGTGGTCGGAGGGGAGAGCGACCATTGGCATGAGGGTTGTGTGGTGAAATGAGGCAGAGGCAAATAAATTAGGGTTAAATGATTTAAGATATAAATGAGAATTTGGGTCAAGTTTAATAATTCATTTTGAGCCATTTTAGTCCACAATTTTAATTTTAATTTTCAGTAAAGATTAGTTTTTATATTTGGATTATATATTGTTTATAAAAACCAATTAACTCTATTATAAACCTTAAAAAAAGAATTAACTCAATTATAATAATAATAAAATAAATCCTACTTTACAATAATTATGTGAATTTTTTTTCATTTGAGTGAAAATGAATAAAACAAATCATTGTCATTATTTCAGTGAATATAAATAATAACATTTTAACAAAAAGAATTATAAACTTATCATTTTCAGTATATTCATCTTAATCTATAACTTATTTTAGCAAATTTTAATTTCATGTGTCATTTTAGCGAATTTTTAATTTCATATAAAAAACCGATCGGAGAAAAGTAATTATATATCATAATTAATTATTAAAAGAAATTGTAATGAATTAACTGAATATATTATTTGTTGTAATAATCTATTAGTAATTATAATAACAAAATTGTACAAAATAAAATATGTAATTATTTTATTATTAAAATAATTAAAAGTAGTATTTGATGTGACAAATAGAGATATTTTTGGAGACTGTGTTGGAAATAAATAGGTATGGAGACTTGCTTTTTGCTAATGATTGGGTAGTAAGTAATAAGGATATGCAAATAGGGTTAGAGATGTCCTAAAGCATCTCCAACGGATTAGGCAAATCTGTAAATATTTGCACATTTGCCTACTTTCACCTCCAACGATGACCCCAAATCCCCATCTCCATCCCCATATTTGCAGATTTGCTAGCAATATCCAAACATTAAATCTCAATAAAATATTTCATTTCTTCTTTCATTTTCATTTCTTCTTGCCAATGACTTTTTACAAAAGAACTAGAGAAATCAACCAAATTTCTGATAAAAATACAAAAATCATAAATTAAATTTTACAAATCCTCAAACCATATCCAGAAATTTCGAGGTCGGATTTTACCAATTAAAAAACCATATCATAATTTACAAACCATATCAGGAGGAGAGCAGGCCAGGGTGTGGAGACTTGAGGCAAGAAGCCAAGGCCAAAGGAGAGAGGCTCGGCCGCGAGCGAACAGAGGCTATGATGGAGCGCTGAGTAAGAGGCGGAGACACTGACGTGACCGGAGGCGCGGACGTGGCCGGAGGCGCGAGCGCAGACGCGGCCGGAGGCGAAGCACAGAACCACGGGCATGGCCGAAGGTGAGAGCGGCGTTTGCAAATGAGAGTTGTGTGGTGAGTGAGGTAGAGAGAAAATCAATTAGGGTTAATAATTCTTAACATAAATAAGAATTTGGGGCAAAAGTTAATAATTCATATTGGGTCATTCTGGCCCAAAATTTCAATTTTCAAGAATAATAAATTATTTTTTATATTTGTATTATATCATGTTTATAAAAACCAATTAACTCTGATAATAAATAAAATAAATCTTAATTTACAATAATGATGTAAATTCGTTTTGTCAGCTTAGAGTAAGTAAATTTAATTAAAATAAACTCTTGTCATTTCAGTAAATATAAATAATAACACTTTAACAAAAATTATAAACTTATCATTTTTAGTAAATTCATCATTAATCAATAAATTATTTTAACGAATTTTACTTTCATGTGTCATTTTAGCAAAATTTTAAATTCATATAAAATATAGATCGGAAAAAAGTATTTGCACATCATAATTAATTATGTAAATCATTTTTGTAATAAATTAATTGAATATATTATTTATTGTGATAATCCATTGGTAATAATAATAACAAAATTGAATAAAATAAAATATTATTTGATATGACAAATAGAGATATCGTTAGAGACTGAGTTGAGAATCAATAGAGATATTATTTGATATGATTGGGCATATTATCAATAGAGATATTTGATACGATAAATAGAGAAATATGACAAATAAAGAATTATTTGTTAATGATTGGGTAATAAGTAATGAAGATATGCAAATAGGGTTGAAGATGTTCTAAGAACCTCTTGTATGTTGTAAAAAAAATATGGCCACCACCATTCATCTAGTATCGTCATTACTATTTGTGTATAAATTTGTGACGTAGTTTTCGCCCGAGAGTAAAAACTTTCTTCCATTTTCAAGTGTAATACTTCATCCCTTTAATTAATTTTCAAGTCTTGCTTGGATAATTATTGTTGGTTTCCTTTAACCCACGTTTAGCACCACCTTTTTCACAAGTGTAGTCATTGTTGTAAGGTTCAATTACAAACAATTCTCAGATCACACATAAACTACGATCTCTTACCCACCTTGTATCGAATTGAACAAATCTTTGTGGCGCCTCCATACCTCAAACTAAACATCGTACTTACTTCAAAGGACGTCATTGCTTTGTTCCTCTTGCTATTAATCTTCAAGAACTCGACAAATTGAAAACAGAAAACAAGAATTTGCATGCATCAATTCATCCTAAATATCATTGGTCAATATATTTCAAACAATAATAATATATGCAATCAAAATGACAGTAACTTAACTCAGCTTTCATCAAGAATGAGGTTAATCTAATTTCCAGCAAGCATGGTAATTTACATTTTCTGTGGGTAAAATAAAATGTATAGTGGGTCCCTCCCTACAAGGAAAACTGGACACCCAATATATACTACAATTAACTCAGGTATAGTTGTTGTTTAACTCATGCTACAAATTGATGGGATCTAATCAGCAAGTCTTTTAAACTTCATGCTGCTTTCATCCAAGACAGCCATGTTCTTCCTCTTCTTAGACAGCTTGGTCTGGTTTTGAAACCCGTTTTGTTCATCAGTGAACTGAGCAGCTGTTCGAGCTCTCAGTTCTTCCAAGCTCTCCCCTTCTTTTGCTCTTTCCAAAACCTGACATTTTAGGGAGCAAGCACTTTAATATTGTTTTCACATTGGAGTAAATTCGTTAGCATGTTCCAGAAAGCAGGTAGTCAACTTACCAGGTGTCGACCATACAAATGGGTGTTTGCAAGTGATTGAAGAGCATTCTGCGCCTCTTGCTTCGTCACATACTCCACAAATGCAAAACCTCTATGATTTCCAAGTTTTCTTGGTAGCCTCACGCTCTTGATCTGAACAGGAACAAAATATTAGAATGTAGTGCTGTGCTGCTCAAAATAATCAGTGCAATTGTGAGGTGTTTGCATTTTTTCTCTCATCTTGTCTAGAATATGCAATATAAGTTCATGGTCTGTTATAAATGACTAAAAGATGAAACAAGATGTTTTTAATTGCTTAAAGTATAATCTAATAGATATCTAGAGACTCATCTTTCCAAGTTTGAACTCCTTTGGCTTACTTTTTTCTTCATGGGCAACAAGCATTAAACTAATAGATATATACAAATAAAATTTAAGGGTTGCTGTAGACATGGACTTATCACAAGAGGAAACGGACAAAGAAGAGAGTATAGTGTGAACCCCTGGCAGGCACCTGGAGTTTGCAGTTCAGTAAGTAAGAAAGTTATGAAGTTAACAAACTAAAGTTTATACAAACATCTATTGAAATATGGTTGTTGTAATCAAAAGTTCACACAACTATCCTTTTTCAAATTTGGTTCTGCACATAGATCAATGAATTATAGTTAGGATAATTGCAAAAACTAACTGTCAAAATTAGATTTTTTGCAAGTCCTAGCGGTCTTTGTATTTTTTTTTCATGTCTTCAACCCTCAATTATTTTACATCCGCAAACTCCATTAAAATGGATGGAAATTCACTAATTGTCCAAATACCCTTCATTTATTCTCTTGAGTGTTGAGTGTAGAACCAATTTTTTGCATATTCCGGTTTACAACATGGAAAATTGACAAGCTATTTGATTGTATTTTCTCATCATCCACATATATCAATTTAATATAGTATCATATAGACGTATCATATTAGGGAATGTCAAATATATATTTCTACTTCGTAGTAGAATCCTTCAATGATTGAGATGAGAAATATTGTTATTTTTATTTGATCCAATAGTGAACATAATGGCTTGTAGTTAGATTTATAAATTAGGTGCCTTGTAATGAATCTCTACAATTTTGTTCTCAAGTATCATTTTAGGAAGTACATGAATATAAATATTATCTTCCATATAATAGTGATTTGTTACTGATGCAAATATTTTCCATTGATACCCAGTTAATTACATGAGTTATATAAAAATTAAGCTCTATATATAAACTATCTCAAGTCCAATATAAAAGTTAAACTTCATGAGTTATAGAGGAAAAAAATAACGGTAGCCAACAATTATGCTCTATATATGTAAGTGTAGGTCTCGTTATTTGATGCAGAAATGGTATTTTATTTTAGAAGTTGAAGGAGAAATTCATAAGCATATTACAATCCATACAATTAAATTAAGGTTAGCTTGGTCATTGATGAAAATTATTAAGTCACGTGTATGTCATGTGGCTTACCAAGTAACTTATCCATCTATTTTAACAGAGTTTGCATATGTAAAATAGTTGAGGGTTAGGACATGCAAGAAATACAATTACTGTTAGAACTTGCAAAAAATCTAGTTTTGACCGTTAGTTTTTGCATTATCCCTTTACAGTTTAATACTGATAACGATTTATTGATAAATAATCCAAGCCTTTCAAAATTCTAACTAAAGTTACTTTGCGCCTAATCTTTGACAAATTTGCACGTTAACCGCTGATAGTTAAAATAGTTACCTGGCCAAATGGACTAAACAACTGTCGTATATCTTTCTCTGTTGCCTCAAAAGCTACGTTTCTGACAATTACTTTCGTTGACATCTTATCCTTATCAACTTTTTTCATAGTTTGTTCATCCTTTTTGGCGTGACAAAGTTGCAAGATAAGAGCATGTCCATCCAAAATAGTTCCCTGAAAAATATTATCAAGGCATTATGATAAGTACCCAATCATATTGTATGCAAGCAATGTTGTTAAACCTTTGTTTTACCTGCAAATCTCTACAAACTGTTGTTGCTGTTTCCATAGAATCAAATTCTATAAAACCAAAGCCCATTGACAAATTCTTTCCATTTTTTGAGTGTTTCTTTACCTGCACAGACAACAAAATTATTGGGTTGCTGTTGATGTGCTGCAATATAAGATACCAGTTCCAGGTATTCAAGTAATTACCCTGACACTGAGTATGCGTCCTGCTTTCACGTGGTCATTAAAATGCTTCTTCAAACCGTCATCAGATGTCTTAAAATTCAGGTTCTTCACATATAGCGATCGTGACTGTAACACGGTAGACAGCAAATATAGAATAAGTAACCAAATGTGGAAAGTAATAACCAGGTAATAGTAACAGGTGTTTGGAAGAAAATGGTATCCTAGAATTCATATTTCATAATGCTTTATTCCAAGTTATTTACTTTGAAGATCTAGCGGATCAAGAAGAGGACTGGAGGAGTCATCACATATGGAAATCCCGTCAGACACAAGATATTACAAGCATGTACATGGGAAAAAAGGTAACAATCAGATGTCTTCTAAAAAAAGTCAAACCTCAATTCTATCAGGATCTATATCCATGTCAGAAATTCCTTCCACACTTTGTTCTAGTAATACCCTCTTGGCATCATCTTCACCAACGGCAGCATTTTTCTTCTCGTGGCTCTCGGATGTAAAATTTTGACTAAGAATATTGCCAGGAGCCCATTCCAAATATAGAGGAGCATCCCTAGATTGATAGTAAACAAAATTAAGCCTTCAATTAAAAATTCTATAAGATACTGCTAATGGTATTATACATGCGAGCAGGAATGAGCAACCTAATAAATACATAGCATAGGAGAATGTAAATACTCATATTGGTGCAAAGTTACTGCATAAAAAAATATTGTTCAGAACCAAGCTGGCTCTAATGAAACAATTACAGATGCAGACCTGGCTGAGTTATACTATAGCATTAATTTCTCGAACTGTTAAATTAATTTTTTTACAAATACAGACTGACTTACAATCAACAGAAACCAAAAAGAGAGCTTACTTGTAACGCTTATAAGCTAAACCTCTGAAAGCTGCACGGGCTTCAGCTGCTTCAAGGAAAACTATCTGAAATATAAGAGTAGGGTTACGATCTATACTTTGAATTGTTGGATTATAATAACTCAACAATATATCTTCTAAAAGTACAAAATAAATATAAACATATAAATCAATTTAAACCGATTATTCCTGCTTGTTATATTAAGCTTAAGAGTTAATCAGGGAAAACAAAACAAAACTTCAAACAATATAGGGAAAGGAAGTATTAATTGAACTACCAAAAAGCAACTGATAACAAATCTATACCAGTTGATTACAAATTCTTGAACACTATAACAGTAGTCAATTATCATAATAGACAGACTTTATATGAGCGAATCAAACACTCCCTAAATAGAAGGGGTTTAATCAACAAATAGACAGCACATACCCATGTAAAGTAGCCATTAAACTAAAATTAGTGGGTTTAAGCTTACCAACTAGTAAATCCTTCTTAATTACCTATTGCATGATTAATTCCTTATCCGCATTGAAGGATTTACTAACTGCATTATTCTACTAATGGACATGAAGAATCATAATATAATATTATGAAGTCGATACATAATTATAGTTACAATACTTAGGCAAAATTAATAAATATAACCTGAACAATTAAACAAATAATTAAAATAGAGAATGTGAATGCATACCAAGGCAATCGTTTTTGTTGGTGGAAGAATAATTTTGTCTAAGCTCCCAAACTTCCCAAACATCTTAGCCAGTTCGCTTTCTGTAGAACCATAAGGCAAATTCTTCGCTAAAAGAACATGATTGCTTCTTTTCATACCATCAGTGTTACCAGAAGCAAATTCCTCTAATGATGCAATGTTTATTCCAACATCAGAAAGAGCCTTTTTTGTCTCTGCAATCACTTGAGTCTCTCCCAAAGCAATGCGTACAGCAAGATCATCAGCTTCCCGGTCAAGTAAATCACTCTTACTTACACCATATTTTCTAGCGATGTTTTCGACAACCTATAATATATCAAGTGTGAATAAGTTGAATATCATAACGGTATAACATGAACAGAAAAACTTCCTACATTTAAGATAAATTATGGGGATTCTATTGCATCAAAACAGAAAGATAAATCAAGACATATCATACAGATTTACTCATGTGACATTGAAATGTAATTTATGAAGCAAACAATAAAGTAAAATGACAGTTATTGAGGATGTTAAATTAATCAACCTGGGAGAAGTTACAAAAGAACATGTAGAGTGATGAAAAATTGCATAAGTACATGAATCTGAGACAAATTGGGGAATGCAACATTATGGTTGTAGACGAGAAATAGCTCCTATGGCCTCAAACTCGTAATTCACAGAAAAATTTCTCTCCAAAACATGAAATTCATAATGGGTGTAGGGTAGAGATTGGTCCATTTAGAGCCCCTCTTTAGTTGAAATCACAAATACATGCAGAAAATGCCTAGAAGAATGTTTGAGTGATTCTGGATGGGAACTCCTCAAATATACTTATCAAGATTAGGAGGTGCAATACTAAGAAGATATCAATCAAAGGCAGTAGAAAATAACATCTTTGTGATCCCTACCTGAGCTAAATAAAAGTTTTCATTAGGCAGCTCTTGAGTAGAAACTAGAAAGTGTTAGACAATACTGTCACTGAATATTTTAGAAATCCATGGCACAAGCATCCTTATTTCATATGATTTAAGGCAAATGCAAACTTATATTTCCTTCTATACATGTCAATAGTTGCAAATCCACCCAGATACGATTTTACATAGTGATTTGTCAATTGACAGAATCTTTATAAAACAGGAGGGTGCAAAAGGCACACACTTTTTTTATTGATTCAGCTCACTGAACAAAATTATTTAAACAGCTGATGAGTTCAACATCTGAGGATCAGGATACCACTCAAAATTCCAAGCTACTTTACTTTTTAGTTAATGATTAACTGAAGATGCAGATTGTGATATTAGCAATGAGGGTGTAGACAGCCTGATGATAGTGGCAGAAAAAAAAACAAGTGTGGAAGTATGATCTTATTACGGCATCTACAGAATGGTAGTTGGTATAAATGTAGATAATGTTAACAAGGTCAGCTTTTCAGGTCTAGTGATAGTCATAATAGTTTCAAGCAGAAATAGCATATTTTTGTAATTACTTGAATTAAAATATGTAAGACATAACATTGAAAAGCCATAGCCATCTATGGAATGGTAGTTGGTGAACTTGTTCAGATCTGGTGGTAGTCATAATAGTTTTAAGCAGAAATAATATGTTCGTCTTCATTTCTGGAATTAAAACATACAAGTAAGAATATTAATAAACCATAGTTTCTATTGTAAGACATACTGTATCAGGGCGCATGAACAAACTATTCCATGATCTTGTATTTCCACTAGCTTCAGATGCCTTCCTCTCTTCTTCTCTCTTCTGCTTAAAAGTTTTTGGAGGTTGGCTTGCATCAGTCCTGTAATGTTCACAGTATCAAAATACTTGTTGACAAAGAAGGGGATTTAAGAGGCTAATATACCACAGTGCAACTTACTCTTCTTTTGGAGGGTTTTTCTCTTTTGCTGGCATAACATGCAACAATCTGCCTTGGAAAGTTGAGCTGTCTAACTCTTGTAGTGCTCTGAATCAAATACCACAATGCAATTTATTGGAGAATTACAAGATTAACCAGTCTTTAAGAACATTCAAATGTAAGGAGACAATCTTTTACAGGTTGGTGGTAAGATCTGAAAATAGAACCTGTCCCCCGAGACCACCTCTACAAGGCCCGTGAAAGGTTGCACGGGACAGTTTGAGTCTAGCTCTAGCAGGTTAGATTGTGCAAGTTTGCGATAACTTAAGATTGATTAATCATGACATTAAGTTCACCAGAGCCACTTACAATATAGCTAAGAACACATCGTTGTATCAAGAACAAGTTCAGACAAAAAAGTACCTTGATGCAGACTCTGTTGATGCATACAGAATATAAGCAATTCCCTTAGACCGTTTTGTATCCTTGTCGACAACAATATGAACCTGTGAGACATTTCCATATTTAGTGAAGAGCTCTTCCAGGTCATCCTCCCTGTAAAATAAAAATTATGATAAATAAAAAGAGATCATTAATGTGTGTGCACGTGCGCTAGAAACTAGCGGTACAAACATCAACTCCGGGTCAAGAATAAGTACGTTGCTGTGTATGGCAGATTACGGACAAAAAGGCGACCAGTATCAAGGACTTCTTTCTCATCTTTCGTGGCTGGTAGGCTCTCTGGATCTGACATTTCCCCCGCAGACTTCCCAAAAGATGCTTCATCATCACCCTCTTCTTGGAATATCTGCTTCCCAAGGACATCATGTTGCCCCTTTAGAACATCCTCACTCTCTCGGCTTCGTTTAAGTAAATCTTTATCATCATTGTCACTGTCATCATCGTCATCACTTTCATCACTACTTTCTGAATCTGACCATTCATTCTTTATTCTGCTCTTAAAGTAGTCCATGTCCGAGACATCCTCACGAGCAAGATTCTTAGATTTCTCAGCCACATGACCATCTGATGACTCAGTTTTTATATTTTCAGTCTCATCTTCTTCACCAATAACATGCATCGGGGCAGATTTCTCTTGAGCTTGCAACTTTGCCTGGCTATGTTTCTCATTCGCTTTAACATTCTGGTCAGCTGAGGGAATTATCAATGTGTCATTTGCCCACAATTTAGATTTCACGCGTGGCTGCATGACCTGAAGAAACTCCTGAAGTTGAGGGTCATCATGCTCACTGCTTTTCTTAAGATCCTTGCCTTCTCCTTTTGAACTCTTGGCACCACCAGTTTTCTCCCCATCTTTGGCTGAACTCTCTTCTTTTTTCAAAGAATGACGACTCCATGGACGAGGAATATCTGGATCCCCAACTTTACGAGCAATCTACAAGTAAGAAATGTTTCTCTCAATGAGCCACCAGAGTTTATACAATATAATTTCACATTACGCCTAAATGTTCGCTATATACCAACTACAAAGGTGCACTCTTAGGCATTGAATACACCACAAGTTAGTATTAACTAATACTACACAAGTAGCAAAACGTACCTCTTCCTCCTTCCAATGAATGGAAATTAACCAATGCAATAGGTCTTAAAGGCATTAAATAAAATGACCCCTAATTTCATTCAAAAATCATATTTTTATGTGGACTTCTTTGCCACTGCTAGCAGAAACTCTAGCTTACCAACATCCACATTCAAATTGTATAGAAAAAAAATCATTAGGCTCAAATTACCATAAGTAAATTAAAATAATCTCCGATTCATTCAATAGTAATCAGCACTCAAACCAAATTATTAGACAGCAATAACTAAATAGAAAAGTTCAAATGGCAGCCAAACCTCACAAGCAATTCTGGAAGTATCAAGGTAAGACTTGTTGAAGTATCTGATAGCTTCTTCAGCTTCCTGCTCGGACCGAAACCCGATAAATGCAAATTGCCTGCTCTTGCCATCTCTGGAAGGAGACGTAAAACGCAAAAATTAAGCACCACACATACATATAGGCATCCAAATATACATTTAATGATAGAGAAGAAGGAAGTACTTGGTGCGCATTAGCTTGGCGTCAGTTACTTCGCCTTTCTGAGAGAAGAACTCACGGAGGCGGTCCTCTGACACATACTTGGGTAAATTCTTGACGCATATCCTCGACCTGGACACCAAAATCAAAAGTTTCGTTTGGATTCTGAGAAAAGGAGAATACGGTTAAATTTCAGCTTCCAGACTTACATTTTTGCTGGTTCTGAGCAGCAGAAACCTGAATTCGCAGGAGAGGCAGAGACGAGGATGTGTTGATGCGCGCAAGGACGAAGACGGCGAGAGTAAAACGGCTTGTTTTGATCAGGTTAAGATGTGAGTAAGGGCTGTTAATTGGGCCTGGCCCATTCATTACACAAATGGGCTGTTAATTTTGTAAAGCAAAAGGATGGGTGAGAAAATTTAGGGAAACTTTCTTACTTGCACAACAATTGATGAGGTTGGTCATTTGGATTGGAATGTGTAAAAATAGATTTACAAAATGATATGCATCTTTGGAATTCAATGGCAAATTTTATAAACTTGAAAATTATATGAGGGCATTCAAGTCATTTCATTATAGTGAAATTTAAAATTGAATAAAGGGTATTTTTTCATTTTTAAGAAAACAAAAGATAAGTTCATTTTTAAAACTTAGATAAGCTCCATGAAAAAAATAATTTTTGGGTGAGTGCAAAGTCAATTTTTTTAGTTGGAAATAGTTACGTGAGAACAATTATAGTTGGGGATACTGATCTATAATTATACTTCAGTTTTATAGTCGTAAATATCATTCTCCGCCTCTATCCTCGAGACATTAAAATACACATGGAAAATGTCAGTTTACAATACTTGAGTATCTGCCATTTTCACGTGATTATACTTAACTTTGTATTTAGCATGTACTACCTTATGGTTTTCACTTTAATACAATGTGTCCAATTTTGTTAATTTTAGGGATAATTCCAAATAGGTCACCATAACAGTTTAAATTTTCACGTAGGTCGCCAACTTTTTAATTTAATTTCTGAAGTCACCAAAAACAAATATGTCTCACTGCTACTAACTCTGTTAGTTTTAAATGTAAAAATACCATAATACCTTTAAATGGCATTCAAATGTTCAATCTCATGTCATTATTTTTTTTCATTTCTCATCTATCTCCTTCTCTCCAAATCGAGAGAGGAATTGATGAGCTGATAAAAAAAGAAGAATCGATGAAATATGATTAATTGCAAGATTCAGATCAATAATTCAAATAGAAAAGCACTCTGCCATGGAAATTTTTCTATCCCACCGTTCCAACTGCAAATTGCACGCAACATTGAATTCGCAGCGGACACATCCTGAGAAACTTCGTACCTTTCCATGGCATCAAAAGTCATGATGGCCTTGTCGCTTCTACTAGCGGAGCAGTAGTTGGAGAAGAAATTGTAGAAGGTATCGGGCGAGAGCAATTGATCCTCCTCATGGAACGAGTAGCATCCCACATGAGGGGTAGTTGTGGCTGAGCAGAGAGACAAGAAGGTTCCAGGTGGGTACATGGGGCTTGAGGTGCAAAGCGGCCCAACCGAAAACCCTGAGGTCGAAGAAGGGGAGGTGGCGGTAGGTTTTAAAGACCTGGTCGACGAAGATGAGCTGTGGCGGTGGATAGGAATTCCAGCGGAGAGAGGGTGGATTCGATGTCCTGAGGCAGAGTGGAGGTGGGGAAAATGGCAGTGATGGTTTTGGAGTGGTCAGCTTGGCGGTGATGATGTGATTGAGAAGTAGTAAGATTTGAGGGTTCTATGAAAACCTTAGAAATCAAAATTGGACACTCAGAGGTCCAAACTGATCTTGACTAGTTCCTTACCAGACTGGTCCTAGCCAAGCTCAACAGGTTCCGATTAGGGACCGTTAGAGGGATCACTCTGGCAAACGAGGGCACTGGGTTCGTTTCACCCGAGTTGAGCACGTCAGTCAATCCTAGGGATCAAAAGTCACGCGCTGAAAAGGAAGATGGTATTTCAAACCGGTTCTGCCATACCAGTTTAAATTTTGGGTGGACCATAGGGTATTTTGATCATTAAAAATGATTAGAAAAAACTAAGAAAATTAGTAACAGTGAGACAAAACTTGTTTTTGATGACCTTAAAAACTAAATTAAAAAGTTGATGACCTACATGAGAATCCAAACTCTTAAGTGACACATATGGAATCATCCCTTAATTTTATGTTAAAAAGACACAATTTCCCTTTAACACTGTTCAAGTTTTCAAAATAACTTCTAATCTAACCCTAACCTGATAATTAAAATTTAATATTTAATAAAACTAATAATTAATACTAGTTCATCTTCTTTCTCATAATCAACTCTGAGCTTTAGAAATAGCGTGAACCTCTCCAGATTGGTCCTTCTCGAGCTCAACGTCATGGAAAGAATCTTCAATTTTTATGTTTCTCTTCTCGTCTCGGCTTGGTGATTTTGATTTTCTGTTGGTTTCTCTTCTCCAGTTTCTTTGTTCAAGACGAAATCAAATGCCTTGAAGGCATGAAGAAGTCTCAATGAACCCGATTATTGCTCGGAGAGTGGGCTCACGATCTGGACCTTCGCGAACACCTTCGTGCCATTGATCTACAAGCTCGTCGGAGTCTCCTAATGGAACGACCAAAAGAGTCGGCTCATCGCCCTAAATTTGTCATCATTCTCTCTTAGTGTATCGGTGCTGGAGTAGCTCAAGCATTGCCACACCCCCCAGAACCTGGATCTCCCTAGTAACAATATGAAGATCCCTAAAGATCCAACAAAACTCGATAGTGGTTCTTCATCAAAGACAGACGAGGAAAGAATAAGAATATATAGATTTTTATTCTGCTATGTAATTTAGGTTTAATAATCTGATAAATGCACATATTACTTATACTTATATACAATATATAAGCAAGGTGGAGAGAGAGAGAGATGAAGGTGATTGAAGAAAAGTGAGGGTTAAAGGGTCAATTCACCATTTATTTCAAATTTTATTGTGTTTTTAGTTTGATTATTTGAATAGACTAATATACTCTTTTACTGCATAATCTTACTTTTGGTTGTATATGAAGAGACCAAATACACTTCCACACCGACCCTTGATGGCTTGGGTCCCAATGACCATTTATTACTATAAAATTTGTGTATGTACTCCGAACTGAATAAACTGCAGACACTTTGTGGATTCAAATTCAATAATCGGATCAGAGGTGTATGCTAATAGGAATAACAACACTTTGAAAGTCTCTCCCTTAGAACAATAGATGATAATTTATTATTTCACTCTCTCTTAGTTGGGAGTAATTGATCAACAACCATTAAATTCCCTGACCTTAGATGGGACGATTGAACAAAAAGGTCCAGTTCCGATAGACAGAGTTTATTAAGAATAGGAAAATTTCTCATTCACTATGCGACAAATAACACTTTAGAGAAAAAAGTTATGCTTCCAACAAATTTTGCCATACAACTCATATTATTTTCAAGCCTCGCATCTAGAAATACACAAGTTGGAGAATATTTAGCTCTACGAACCCTACATACAGAGAAATCCATATTATAAATGAATTGTCATCCCTGTTTCCCAAACATAACTATGTTGAACTCTCATAATCATGAAAACTCAATCCTCTTGACTGCTTAGGAGCATAAAGTAGATCCCATCATTTTTATATAATGACTGCTCCTTGGTATGAACCCCACTAATAATATTTGGAATTTTGTTTTGAGATCCTCTAGTAATTTGTCCGAAAGATAAAATATAGTCATAGGGTAAGTTAGAAGATCTTGCAAGACGACTTTCAGAATAACTTCTTTCCCGGATTTTGAAAGAAGCCGACACTCCCACCCTAATATCTTTTGAATATATTATCCTTGATAAAATAAAGGGCCACCCTCATATTTCGTTTTATCATGTTCCAAAGACCAAGGTATGTAGTTCCCATCACCTCTTACCGGAATCCCAGACGAGTCAAGACCCAATTTCGTATGATAGGCAACGTGTTAAGACTATAACAAATAGACAATTTGTCTGCATTAATCGCCTGCCCTGAAGCCCGTTTATATCTCCCTAACAGCTCTTAAAATATTGGTAGCCTTCTCATGTGAGGTCCTACAAAATAAATAATTGTCATCGGTAAAAAAATCATGCAAGTAATTGATGGAGCATTTCTAGTAACTCGACAATCGTGAATCCCCCCCCCCGGAATCAAAAAGAAAAAAACTCTCCAATTAGATTAGTAACCAGTGTTCTAAAATTCGGATCAGTCGGAGATTCTTATAACACCGACCCAGTTTTACGTAATCGGGCGGTTTAAGTCAACTAGGTGGTTTTAGGAGGATTTAGGTCATTTCTTTTCAAAATTTAATTTTTTTTTTAAAATGTCAAAATAATTTATATTGGAAGATGCTTTTGTCGGTGGTTTTGTTGTTTTTGAAAGACATTAATGTAACAAACATTAATATCTTATATCTTTAATATCAATAAATTTTATTATTTAATTAGACATATATAATAAATTATTTAAGAAGAATTTTAATGGTAGAAAAATTCAAATCTAATTAATCCAGATTAAATTTTAAATAGTCATCGGAGCCCCTGTCCACCCAATTAATGCCCAGTGTTTTTAGAACCTTGCTAGTAACAAGTAAATAACGACCCGATGTCAAAAATTCACGAATAAACCTGATCCATATGTTACTGAAACCTAGAGGACTAAGTAGAGTAAAGAGAAATCATCATTTAGTTAAATCATAAATCTTACTTATGTCCAATTTTAAAGCCATATAACCTTGCTTCCCTTTAGTCCGTCGACGAAAAAAGTGCAAGATCTCAAAGGAGAGCAAAATATTTTCTGAAATCATTTTACAAGGGATGAAAGCACTTTGATTCTAAAAAATAATCATTGGAAGAACATCTTTCAATCTCTTCCGCACAACCTTAAAAATAATTTTGTAGATCACATTACATAAGGTAATTGGACGAAAATCCTTCATTAGAATGGAATTACATTTTCTGAAATAAGGAAAATATTTTAATCATTAATGTCTAGGACCAATGTACATGTAATGAAAAATTTATTAATGAACTTTTCGCATCGATCTTGATATCCTACTGGCTTTGGAAGAAAGCGAGATTTAGGCCATCATGACTAGGAGCCTTGTCAAAATTCATGTTAAATGAGCATCCTTTACTTTATCCTCCACCACCTCTTGCATCAGGACAAGGAAGAAAAACTATTATTAAATACCTGATGATAGTCTTACCTAATCTTCTCAATCTCCCGAATCAGATTGCAATCCATTAATACCGAACTGGATAACAAACTCATGTGTCGTTTACTTTTTGTTTGTTATTTTTGTTACTAACTTTGCACCTGCAAGATATCTCTCACTTAGTCTCGACGTTGCAACACATCTTGTGTTTCACCAGAATTTCAATTGGTATCAGAGGAAGGCATCTTATTTCACTATATGTGTTCCTGTTTGAAAAATTCTGGTATTAAGTCATGTCTGGATCCAGAGAATGAGGCCCCATCAACAGACCCCCTGTGCTAGATGGATCAAATTACGGGTATTGGAAGGCCCGGATGACCACATTCCGGAAGGCACTGGATCACAAGGCGTGGAAAACCGTGATCAATGGATGGGTAGCTCCAGCCACTACCGATGATTAAAACGTCTCTCACATTAAGGCATGAAGTGAATGGACTGATGCAGAAGACCTGACTGCTCTAGGTAATTCTTGTGCACTAAATGCTATTTTTAATGTAGTTGATCAGAATGTGTTCTGATTGATCAACACATGTGTGGTAGCAAAAGACGCTTTGGAAATTTTGGCCACAACATATGAAGGAACAACCAAAGTTCGAGAGCAAAAACTTTAATACCTCACGACACACTTTGAAGCATTATCCATGAAAGATGATGAGACAATCAATGACCTCAATGTTCGGATTAAAGACTTGGCAAATGAATCATATTCGCTAGGAAAATCCATGGCAGATGAAGATCTGGTCCAAAAAAATGCTTCTATCTCTTAGTCCAAAATTCAAGATGAAGTCCATTGCCATAGAAGAAATGCACGATCTGAAAACTCTTCGATTTGAGGAACTAATGGGTTCGTTAATGACTTTTGAACTCTCGCTTCCCGCTCCAGACAGAAAACTCAAGGGACTTGCCCTGACAAGCTCAACGGGTCCCTCTCGAAATCAGGTAGACTCTGAATCTGAAGATGATACTGATGAAGCTCTTGCCTTGATGGTAAAAAATTATAACAGGATCATGAAGAGATTTTCAAAAGGAGCAGGGAAACATGTCTATCAAAATGTCACAGACATTCTTCCATAGAAGTTTCAGATAGATGTCGTTAACCCCTAAGGAACCAGAAGCTCTGATCAAATAGGCAAAGGAAAAAAGTATCCAGTGTCATGAATGTGAAGGTTTCGGTCACATTCAGAAAGAATGTCCAAACTTCTGGAAAAAGCAGAAGAAGGGATACAAAGCCTCCATGTCTTTTACTGCACATTCTTCTAATCAAGAATTTTCTATGGATGAATCAGACCTTCTACTAGATGAGGTAATGAATAGTGCCTATGACAAACTGTTCACCCAATACATAGACGAACCCAAAGTCCTGGAGAAACAGAGAGACACGATCCTGGCACTCACAGAAGAGAAGACTAGGTTGCTTGAAACCATAGTGAATTTGAAGAAAGAAGTGAGTCGGCTCAAAGGGGAAATTGAACAAATGACAAAGAACGTAAAGATAATGAATACCAGCACATATTTGCTGGACACTCTACTTTCCGTGGGGAAACCAGCTAAGAATATGTAGGGACTAGGCTATTCAGGAGCATTGTTCTTCAGCAGGACAAGCGACCTATGTCTGCTCAAATACCTCAGCCACCTGGTATCCCACAATGTCAACAACGTCATCAGACGCATCATGTTCAAGAACAATATAGACCGCAACTTGTCTCCCAGCATTATCGACATAAACCGGTTCAACGTCGTTACCAGATACCTCAAGGAGTCAAACATATTCAGCAACATTCTCGTGTTATGCCAGCTCCTAGACAATCTCAAAGGGTTGGTCTACCTCAGTTGATCCCTCGCCAACAAAACCAATGGAAATCTCACCACTGTGGACAAAGAGGTCACATTCGGCCTTACTATCATTTTCTGTACAAGCTCTCTCATCCTAAGAAAGCTCTTAAGCAAGTATGGAAGGTAAAAGATGTATCATTCATAGCTAATATTGCTTATACTACTCTAACTGCTTCAACAAAAAAAGATTGGTACTTTGACAATGGTTGTTCAAGACACATGACAGGTGACAAAAACTTGCCAATCAATCTCAAACCATGTTTTGTTGGACATGTCACATTTGGCGACGGTGTCAAAGCTAAGATTATCGGAAAGGGACAACTCAAACTCCCTGGTGTTGACTGCTAAAGGAAGCACTTCTTGTAGAAAGACTGATGGCTAACCTTTTGAGTATTAGTCAGTTATGTGATCTCAACTTAATTGTAAATTTTACTCGTGATAAATGTTCTGTGATCACAGAAAATTGAGTCGAGATAATGCAAGGAGCTCGTTCAAAAGATAACTATTATCTAGAGACATCTTAATCGACTAATGTCAGAACACCATGAATGTTCTCCAAAGCGGACGAAGCCCAACTATGGCCCCAACGCCTGAGTCATCTAAACCTCAAAAGTATGAAGAAAATCATATGTGAAGAGGCTATTACTGGTGTTCCTTCCCTAAAGATAACTGAAGGACGTATCCGTGGAGAATGTCAGATCGGGAAGTAAGTGAAGATGTCCCACAAGAGGCTGCAACATCGTACGACATCCAGAGTACTTGAACTTCTTCATATAGACCTAATGGGACCAATGCAAACAGAGAGCATGGGTGGCAAGAGATATGTACTTGTCTGCGTTGATGACTACTCCAGGTACACATGGGTCGAATTTATTCGTGAAAAATCTGACACGTTTTCTATTTTCAAAGGCTTATGCAACAAAATACGTCGAGAACAAAGAGATAATATAGGCAAAATCGCCAGACTACATAGTGAGCATGGTACAAAGTTCGAGAATAGTAGTTTCTCTGATTTTTTGTGATAAGGAGGGAATAGCACATGAGTTCTCGACTCATATAACACCTCAACAAAATGGAGTAGTGGAAAGGAAGAATAGAACAATACAAGAGATGGCTACTTTAATGAGGAAGTCTACGTGGCTCAACCAAAAATCTCGCCAAAAATCTTCCTACACACTTTTGGGCTGAAGCGATTAACACCGCTTGCCATATTCTCAACCGTGTAAGTATTCGACCAGTTACGAACTCTACCTCGTATGAAATATGGAGGGGGAGAAAGCCCAACCTCAAATACTTTTGTGTTTTTGGCTCGACCTGTTACATCTTAGCAGACAGGGACCCTCGTTGAAAATTTGATCCGAAAAAGTGATGAAGCGATCTTTCTAGGATATTCCAGAAATAGTAGAGCATATCGAGTCTTCAACAAACGTACAAGAATTGTTATGGAATTCATCAATGTGGTCATAAATGTCACTGACCATATTTTTGAAAACATCGACTGTGAAGATTCAGTTGTGCCACATGTCTCGCAAGATGTCGAGACACAGTCTGTCAAGACAAATGTGCCTGAAAATGAGTTAGAAGAAGCCAAAGACATTGGAAGCGACATCGCTCTTGATAATGTTCCAACAACGGGTTCAGAGCTCAAAATTCCCTCCAGAAAGGTTCAAAAGGACCATCATGTACAAGAAGTAATAGGAAATCTTGAAGATGAAGTTCGAACCAGACAAAATGCTCATGTCAACTATCGTTAAATGATCGGAAATGTTAGTTTTGTCTCAAAGGTGGAAACAAAAAATGTTCAAGAGGCAATCAATGACGAATACTGGGTGAATGCCATGCAAGAAGAGCTTGGATAATTCAAAAGGAATGAAGTATGGGAACTGGTGCCAAAACCAGACAACATAAATGTGATAGGTACGAAATAGATCTTCAAGAACAAGACAGACGAACTTAGAAACATCCCTCGAAATAAAGCAAGCTTGGTGGCTCAAGGGTATACTAAAGTGGAAGGAGTAGATTTCGAGGAAACCTGCGCCCCCGTAGCCAGACTAGAGACCATTTGACCGTTGATGGGAATTGCTTGCCATCTCAAGTTCAAGCTGTATCAAACGGATGTGAAGAGTGCGTTCTTGAATGGATACTTTAATGAGGAAGTCTACGTGGCTCAACCCAAGGGATTTGTCGACCCTCATGCACCAGATCATGTCTACAAGCTCAAGAAAGCTCTCTATGGCCTGAAACAAGCTCCTCGAGTCTGGTATGAAAGACTAACGCTTTTTCTAATGCAGGATGGTTATGTCAGGGGAGGATTGGAACAGACACTGTTCGTTAAGAAGGAAGGGAAAGACATCATGGTTGCTCAAATCAATGTTGATGACATAGTTTTCGGAGGGATGTCTACCAAGATGGTGGAACATTTGTGAGTCACATGAAATCTGAGTTCGAAATGAGTATGGTGGGCGAATTAAGCTACTTTCTGGGATTCCAAATCAAGCAAATGGAGAATGGGATCTTTATCTCTCAAAGCAAGTACGTTGTGAATCTTGTGAAGAAGTTCGGTTTGGAAAAGGCGTCACACAAACGAACTCCCATTGCAACAACTACAAAGATGTCTAAGGATAAAGATGGGGAATCAGTAGATCACAACCTATACATAAGCATTATAGGCAGTTTTTTTTATCTCACAGCAAGTCGCCCCGACATAACGTACTCCGTCGGAGTATGTGCCAGACATCAGGTGGACCCAACAATAAGTCATCTTACTCAAGCGAAGAGAATCCTAAGGTATGTTGCTGGAACTGCTAATTTGGGTTTGCTATACTCATTTAATACATCATCTGACCTCGTTGGCTATTGTGATGTTGATTGGGCTGGGAGTACCACCGATCGCAGAAGTACATCAGGTGGATGTTTTTATCTAGGTAATAACCTGATCTCTTGGTTTAGCAAGAAACAAAATTATGTAGCATTGTCTACAACTGAATCAGAATATATAGTTGTTGGAAGTAGTTGCACCCAACTACTCTGGATGAAACAAATGATGTCAGAGTATAATGTCCAGCAAGATGTCATGACATTGTTCTGTGACAATGTCAATGCTATAAACATATCTAAGAATCCTGTCCAACACAGCAAGACGAAGCACATAGATATTCGTCATCACTTTATAAGAGATCTTGTTAAAGAAAGGGTAATTCAGCTGGAGTACATTCCCACCGAAAAGCAATTGGCTGATATTTTTACTAAGGCTCTCGACACTGCTCGATTCAAAAGTCTATGGTCATCATTAGGACTTTGTATGATCGAGATGTCATCTAAAACTTAAAGACAAGGAAAGAGTGGTGTGGATCATCATGAGAGTTAACATCCACACCACATGATGGGCCGAAAGATGTTCAGAGCCCATTCAAGAAGGAAAAAGGAAAGTGTTGACCTCACAAATATATCGTTTATTTTATTCCCTATTTTTCGGTCCCACTTATTCAAAAGGGTTTTTTCTTAATTGTCGTGGATTGTCTCTCGAACCTTCCACTTTCCAAAAGATTTTGCAACCCTCTCCTTTTTCTCTCCATCTCTCTCTCTCTCTCTCTCTCTCTCTATCTGCTCAAGCTTGCACTGTCACGATAATGGTGGGCACTCGAAGTGATAGAGTTTCGGCCAACTTCGCCAGAAAGAAGGCATTACGCCTGAAATCCATGTCACCCTCTCGCTCGAGCTTTGGCAAAAAGAAAGGAGAAAAGAAGAAAGAAAAGGCCCAAGAGCCTCTCCCTAAATCAACCAAAAAGGGGATCACCATAGCCGAACCTTCTGAGACAACCATTGCTGAAGCAAGTGCTTTTGAAGAAGAAGCAGCCCCATCAGAAGCTCCAACTTTCTCCTTGCCAGGTAATCCTGAAATCTCTGGCTCTCAAATTCCTGATTCGAATTTTGTGGAAATCACTCCTACTCTGACCACAAGAGCAGAGGGTTTGGGTAGCTTTGGAAGTACCGAGGAAGTTGTAAAGGCGATTCCTTTGCAAACGATCTTTCCATCTGAAGAAGTTGGGTCTGTTGCTGTTGAAAACCCTCAAGAAGTTGAGGCGTCTATACTATCAAAAGAAGGAGATGAAGATCCAGATCAATATCTGAACAGTGCAGAATGCACGCAAGAGGAAATGTCAGGTGTGCCTCCAAAGACTATTGAGGAGGTTGAGAATGCTATGGGTGATAAAGTTGTTCTAGAAAATCCAGAGGTTGTGTCTGATAAGGGTGAGGTTGATGGGACTGATGATGTCCCAACACTTGTTGTTGAGAATGTCTATAAGAATGTGCAGGAAGATGTTCCTGAAATGAATGACGAAGATTCTGGTCCAATTAATTCTGTAGCGGAATTGCTTGCTGATTTGAGGCAAGAGGTTGAAGATAGTGAGAAAACCGTTTCTCACGAGAAGGAAGCTCCTAATAAATTCGCGTCCGTTGGCTATGAGTTTGCTGAATAAGAAGAAGAGGCTGAGGTCTCTAAGGAAGAAAAGGTTGTCGTATCCACGTCCAAGTCCAAGAGGAAGAAGAATGCTGAGGATGTTGAGCCTGTAAAGAGGATGTCCGGGAAGAGGAAAAAGGTTATAGTTGAAAAGAAATATGCCAGAAAGAGTGGGAAGAAGTGAAAAGGTGACAAGGTAGCAAGTCCTGCCAAAACAAAGTCTCAAAAGAAGTTGAGGCATCTTGTGGATGAACCTACCTCGAATGAAGAAGAAGTGGAAGGTGTAGAAAAGGCTCATGTTGAGCCTAAGTATATTAGAGGTCAGAAGCTCCCGAAAAATGTTCCACCAGCCAAGATAGATAACATCTCCTTCCATCACGCGGAGTCTTCTTTGAGATAGAGGTATGTTGCTTTAAGAAAAGTTGTCCCTGAAAAGGAACTATCACCAAGTGCCATGAAACTGGAGGAGATCATCAAATTGATCACTGATGCAGGGCTCTTACAGAGTGTCACATACATTGGTATGTACTACCCACTACTTGTTCAAGAATTTATTGTGAATCTGTTGCCTACTTTCGACATCCACACCAGCTTAGAATTTAGAAAAGTGTATGTCAGAGGAAAGTCATGCAACTTCTCGGAAGGAGACATCAATAGTTATTTGGGAATAGACACTCCGGATGTCTCGGATAATGTCCCAACACTTGATGAAGACGTAAAGGAGATATCTGGGGGTACCAAGAGATCATGGCCA
Source organism: Geranium rotundifolium (assembly GCA_963920655.1). NCBI lineage: Eukaryota > Viridiplantae > Streptophyta > Magnoliopsida > Geraniales > Geraniaceae > Geranium > Geranium rotundifolium. The sequence continues at coordinate 9,400,677 of OY987322.1, forward strand.
ACCAAGACGATCGGTATGAGGCTAACTCTAAATGATCACGCTCTACTGATAATGGTCAGAAGGGGGCCGGAGTTAGGTCATAGTATCGCCAGACGGGGTGATATCGGACGACCCGGTCGTGAGTATGTTACATAGATACAGTCATGAACATACTCATATGTCGGTACGTGAAATCACATCCTCAGACGGAAGGATCTTTGAGGTCACTGTGTGATGAGTGACGAGTTTGACTCAGTCTAACGTCTCATGTGACAGGGTTACAATAACGACTGTGATTGGCTCGATCACGAGTCACACGAGTTGACTTAATAGATCGCTGAAGGATTTATCCCTCATATAGATGTATGAGCAGATATCTGTTTAGGCTACTTGATTAGTACAACTAAAATATAATAGCATGGCCATGCAGTCGATACGGAGTATCAGTCACAATTCAGTTAACTCAGATCAAGAAACATGATAATTGAACGAGGATGATTTGTCTATGCCTCGTGGTTGTCAAGATATCAAGAAGATAAAAGGATAGTTTCATGTACGACAAGGTTAAGTCAAAATCTCGATAATCACAAGCGTTGGGTAATCATGATGTCTTGCTAGAGGTCACTCATGATGTAAATGGTAAAATGGTAATTTTACCAGTCCGCTAACGTGTCGTGAGCCTAGAGGGTCACACACTAAAGGTTCAGTAAAACGGATGGAATCATGTAGAGGAATCACAAGAGATATAAATTCCGGTTTTGGATTAAAACGGATTAGACCAATTTCGATTTAGGATTAAACCGGAAATCAAGAACGGTTTAGCTGGACCAATTAATTAGAATCTAAACCAATAGATTTAATTAATTAATTTCAGCTAAAGAGGCCTAGCCAGAATGGGCTTCTCTATTTAATTAATAAGCTTTGGGCTTTAAGCCCATTAAGTCTTTTAATTAATTAATTCTTAAAAAGAGATATAAAAGGGAAAATTTTCAGATTTTAATAAAAAAAAATTTCCAAGAAAAAGAAAACCCAGGCCCCCTCTCTCTTCCTCCCGTTTTGCTTGCTTCGGTCTTCTAGCAAGGATCGTAGTAAGTATCTTCAGATTGCTCTTCATGTGTGGACGTTCTCTAGAGGTCACTGAATTTATTTTAGTGACAAGAGATTTCAAATCAAGGTATATTTTTCATATTTGTTTTTCTAGGCTAGATCTCATGATCAATCAACGATCATGTAAGATCCTTAATTTTATATGAACTTTTGAGGTTAATTTCTTGTATGGTCATGAATTTAATTGATTGGAACCCTCAAAAATTCCTTCAGACCCGATATAGATGCCGTCATGAGCATATTCAGTTGTCGTAGTTTGTCATGGTATTCTTATACCGAGGAGTCTTTGTGATCGCTATGTAGTCAATAACTGAGTTTGGCATACGCCCAACGTTACTTGTGACAGAGCAGCTATAACGATCCGATTGCCTCAAAAACGGGTTGCATGAGTGATACGAAAGACAACTAAAGGATCTATCCCTCAAACTCCGGTATGGGAACGATATCCGTTTAAGCCACTTGATAAGAATGATTGAAAAGGAAACGCATGGCCATACAGATGATACATAGTATCAATTTTCAGTCATCTCGGATATCAAGAAACAGTGATTGATTAAATAAGGACGACGACTCTATGCTTTGTGATCAATCAGAATATCTAGTGATAAGAGGATAGTGACGCGGATGCCATGAGGTTAAATTGAATCATCAATAATCATGTGCGTTAGGTAATTATTATGTTTTACTAGAGCCACTTATGATGGATCGAGTGAAATGAGATTTTACATCGATCTACCAACGAAACATGAGCCTAGAAGGTCACACATAATGGAAACACATTGAGAAAATTAGGTAAAATAATGGTAAATTAATTAGAATGGGTCGTGGCCAAAACCTAGAGTTTTGGGCCACGGGCCCGAAAGCACAAAAGGAGCCACAGACCGGGCTACAGCCTAGGGTTTTGGGCGCCGACCGTGGGAGACCTTAGAGGCCGAGCCCATGAAGGGATGACATGGCATGGCAGCCCTCATGGGCTGCCACTAATGGGACGCGCGCTAGCTCATTTGGCCAAAGCCGACCACATTAGTGGTGGCGGCTAGGGTTCCAAGGGAACTGAAACTAGCCCATTTTATGGGCTGGTTCGTGATCCCAAAACCCTAGTCAAACTCTATATAGAAAGGGCCTTAGGTGCAAAATTTTGTAAGTGACAAAATCAATAACGAAACGCTGCCTAAAATTGCACTTGAGCTCTCTTTCGTTCTAGTAGGCAATTTAGGGTTTAAAACTGAGATCTTGTGTGTTCGTGTGGATATCAAAAGAGGGGAGACCGGATAGGTTTTCCTAAAACGGTGGTTCGATTTAGAAAAAGGTAAACTTTTAGACCCTCCAAACTCCAAAAATGGATTGGTCTCCACACATGTGTGCAATCCACAGTGATTCGACAGATTATAGTGGACTTCTCGCTTTAAGGTACAATAATTTACTTTCATTTTTTTCATATTTATTACGTGTTATGTTTTACTGAAAACTTACAACAATATAATGGGTTAGTATAGGTACCTTGACAAAATGAGGGATTGTCTGTCCATAACTGTTGAGAGCTTTTAGAATATCATTCGACGGGACATTGAGCATCACATCGAGTTCTCGCAGCTGCACGGAGCAATTGTCAGAGCAAATGAATTAATAAGTGGTGATCTAGCACAGTTACTGTGAAATGGTAAGGAGATCGAACCTTGGGAGCAAAGCGATATTGCACTTGGAACCCATATCAACACGACCAGTGAGTTCAGAAGGAGTAGAAGGAAAGAAGACGACGCTACATATTTTTAGGATGTACCGTTATGCGGCCCAGAAGACTGCATTTATTGGTGGATGCAGACCTTTGGTCTCAATTGATGGCTGCCACCTTAATGGTCGATATAGTGGACAATTACTCGCAGTTGTGGGATTGGATGCCAATGGTGAGATGATGTCATTGGCTTTTGCGATCGTTGAGCAAGAGAACAAACAATCTTGGAAGTGGTTTCTAGAGCAATTCTTCGAAGATTATGGATACGACGAGAAGATGAAGTGGGTCATTATCTCAAACAAACAAAAGGTAATTAATTTTTCCTTCAATTTATGCGATCAGGTTTGAGATTCAAATTCTTAAATTTATTCTGAAGTGTATCATTTTACTTGTAGGGACTCGTTGAATTATTCAAAGAGTGGTTGTCCCATGTAGAACACATATTCTATGTTAGGCACCTCTACGACAACTGTACAAGAGTTTCAATATTGTACAATTGAAGGCCCACATATGGGAATGTGCAAGTGCTACATCACGAGATCAATTGGAACAAGAGTTCCAGAAGCTGAGTGTCACTACTCTAGAGGCAAGTTAATGACTGTGACAGAGAGACCCAAAATAGTGGTGCAAAGCCTATTTCACTATGAGGGCTAGGTCCTCAATTCGGGTAAGCAGTCTGAGTGAATGCTTTAATTCCTGAATTTTGAAGGGTAAGGATAAAACCATTTACGACCTCTGTGAGTTCATTAGAAAAAAAATTTATGACTCTCTTCTATAAACGAAATGAGATGGTTATAGACTTTAGGGGTGAAATCTGTCCTAGTGTAATGAAGAAATTTGAAGTCATTAATACTGCGGCGAGATTGTGTAAGGCATTACCATGTAGGCAATGAGTGTTTGAGGACAACATACATTGCTAATTTGACTAAGGAAACTTGCACATGTCTAGAGTGGCCATTGAATGAAATTCCATGTAGGCATGGAGTTTGTCCAATTAAGATGATGTGAGTTAGTCTTAAGCTGTATGTGAATCCTGTTAAAGTTGTGCCCTACTCCAATATAAAAGTTGTCTATAGTTATAATGTTTTATCATCTTTCCGAATAAATAAATCGACATCATATTACTAATGTGTTGTAGTAATATATTAGATGTAATTTAACCTGTATCATTAGTGTATCATCACTAATAGTAGAACTGCAGATCAGTAAGAATTACATTTAATGTGTCCCTGGTCAGTTAGCTTCATTTGAATCTTATGCATCACTTGATGCGACCAGTATGAGGCTAACTCTTCATAATCACGCTCTACTGATCAAGGGCCAGTCGAGGCCGGAGTTAGATCATAGATATCATCAGGGAGATGATATTGGACGACCCGATGGTGAGTATGCAGCAAAGATGCTGTCATGAGCATACTCACACATCTTAGCTTGTCATCATATCCTTGGAACAAGGAGTCTTTGTGATCACTATGCGATAAGTATCTAAGTTTGACCTAGTCTAACGTTATTCGTAACTGGTAGCCATAATGGCTAGGGTTGACTTAGTTGCAAGTTACATGAGTGAACTCGTTAGACGGCTAAGGGATTTATCCTATATACTCTAGTATGGGATTGATATCCGTTTAGGCCACTTGATGAGTATGACTGAAGGAATTGCATGGACATGCGGGTGATACTTAGTATCAAGAGTTTTTCAGTCATCTCAGATATCAAGAAACATTGATTGATAAATAAGCATGACGGTATCTATGCCTTTTGATCAATCTGGATATCGGGTGATAAAGGGATAGTGACATGTACGATAGGAGGTTAAGTCGAATCATCGATAATCACGGACATTGGGTAATCATAATGTCTTGCTAGAGGCCACTTATGATGGAAAATGGCAAAATAGTAATTTTGCCAGTCTGAAAACGGGTCGTGAGCCTAGAGGGTCACACACTTTAAGCAGGGTATAGCAAAAGGTGACTTGGACAAGTCAATTTGTGAAGAACATGAGAACCGGGAAATTCGCAAGTTGATTTAATTAAATCAAGAGCGAATTAGTTAAACCAGTAATCGGTTTAAAATAATTGGGATGGTCTAGCTAGGCCATTTAATTAGAACCCAATTCAATAGGTTTAATTAATGGATCAAGCTAAGTGGGCCTCAAGCCCATTCTTATTATAATTATAATAAGAAATTTATTAGGATTAGGAAAAGGGAAATAATTACATAAATCAAATAATTGATTCACGTAATTATTCTACACAATTTTCCTAACCCTAATTCGGCTACACCCCCTCCCCATTGTCGTCTCTCTCTCTCTCTCTCTCTCCTTTGTTCTTCGGTTTTTTGCTTCTTTTGCAAAACGAACTAGCAAATGGTTTTGCACAAATCTTTTCTAAGGTGCTCTGCTTGTGTGGATACAACTAGAGATCACAGAATCAAGGTTCTGTGATTGTTTGATTCGATTTAATCAAGGTATTTTTCAGATTTAATTTATTGTTCATATTATCTCACATGATGATCTTTTCGGTTTCCGTGGTTAATTAAATCGCTTCCGCATGAAATTAGTTGAACCCTTCAGTGGTATCAGAGGCTTGTTGATATGTGTTGATGATTTTGAGCATGCCAGGATTAGTTTTAAATCCTATATTTATTCATGTACGTTTATGGTATTAATCGATTCATGAAAGCATGAAAAATTAGATTTTTTGGTTGATTAAATTGAAGCTGAAATTTATTTATTTTTTTGGATTTTTTGGGGTTAGCCATGGCCGAGCCATGGCTAACCAGGGTCGAGACCCTTGGTGGACACCAAGGGCCGACCATGGCAGCTACGGTTCAGACCATGGAAGGCCCTCGGGCCGACCATGGGCGGAGCCGCGGGCTACCGGGGTAGAGCACTAGGCTTGCCCATGGAAGGCCCTCGGGCCAACCATGGTCAATGCCCTAGGCCGACCAGGTCGCTACGGGTGATCATGGGAGCCCTCGCGGGCGACCATGGTTGCCGCAGCGGGCGACCAGGTCTGCCCCGCGGGCAACCATGGCAACCCTCGTGGGCCACCGTGGTTGCCCTAGTGAGCAACCAGGGTCGGGCCGGTTTGGTTCGACCGGTTTAGTCCAAAAGTTTAAAATTTTCAGGACTGGTCCAGTTTCGATGAACCGGTTGTAAACCGGTTCAATTTTAATTAATCAAGTTAAACCGTCCGATTTCGATAAACCGGAATTTTTCCCACAAATTAAGCAAGTTAAATTTTGGAATTAATTTTGTTGTTTGATAACATTGTGTGTGATGACATGATGTTTGATAACATATTGGTTTCAACATGATGTATAGCTAAGCCCTTTAGACTAGTATGATTTCATTTTAAATTTGCAACATGCGAGTTGCTGAGTTTTGGGTTATAGTAAATACGACATGCGTGTCGTGATTTTTGTATTTATTTATTTAATTTAAATATGTAATTACGAAGACCGACGCAAGATATAAGTCAAGAGGGAGATTCGGAATTTGGAGGAAACTCGAACCTAGTGGGAGTCCTCGAGTGAAATTCTGAATCGTAGCCGAGTCAAAAAGTCGAACACAAAGTCGTAACTTGTGTATCGACTACTTGCCTAAATTGCAGACTGTGGTAAATAACAAACAAGCAATGATAACGACACCAGAGATGATTACCCAGTTCGGTGACTCCGCACCTACGTCTGGGGGCACTTTGCCAGTGGAAATGTTTTCATTATAAGGTAGTCAATAGTACAACTTCAAGCACCAACTAGCTATCACACAAGTTATTGTCTTAAGCTACTATAGATCTCACCGTGAACAACCTCGACCTAGGGCCTCTCCCCCTGTCTTTGAGATCCTCTCAATTCCACCCTTCGAGCAAGCGCCTATGCTCGGTGTCATAGTCTTCTTTGAAGGATTTGTGAATCTTCAATCACAAGCAAAAACCCTAACCGATCCAAACACTCAATCTTCACGACTTGATGTTTGATCGGAGCAAACCCGTTCTAGTAAACTTAATCAGCCTCTCAACACGCCAATGGTGCACGGTTAAGAGCTCTGAGAAATCTTGCAATTTTAGAACAAGAACGGATGACTGCTAATGGGGAAGCCCAAGGCTTTTTATAGCAGCTCACATTCCTAATCCTTCCCGGATTAGGAATAGGAAGTTTCAGACTTCCTGAATAAATTAGGCAAGTCGTTGCCGCCTTTAATGACAGCTGGAAGTCGTCTTCCTTGTTCGGACTTTCTAAATAAATCAGGCAAGTAGAGTTGCCGCCTATTGCTGACGTGTTACTAACAGCTGGAAGTCGCCTGGCTTGTCGACGTCACTCTCTTGCGCTCCAAGTCTTCGTGGCGTCTTTCTTCTTTCGCTCCAAGCGTCGTCGAAATAGGAAAGCTTCCGATTTTTTCTAATCTGGATCGTAACTAGTCGCTCCACATGTCATGTAACATGTTGCACTGACTTCTTACTTTTGCGCTAAAAACTTATGCCAACATTTAAACGTAGCAACATCAAGTATGGAACAAGCATGGATCTTGAAGACTTAGTGTTTAGGATTTGTTTTGCTAGTATCCTAGGGTTTTAGGACGGGCTTAGCTATACATGTTTTAGTCACATTTACATATTGCTAATGTATGAATGTATGGATAGTTGTATATGCATTAGGTTATGTATGTTTAGCTATCACCCACATGCAAAGATTAAAACAAGTATTTAATCAGACTTGCATGTAATTTGACAGGGGATCAATTTTGCATCGATTTGCAATTGATGATTCCATTTAAGATTGTATCGATGTACAATCAGAAGTATTAAAACACATACTTGCAAATAATTACAAGTCAATCGTGATACCATCCAAACCTCAACACTCAAAAGCATTCGACTTGTGAGTGTCGTGCGCCTCCGCGGAGCACTCAGGGGGGGAGTGTGGATGAGATGGACAGATTGATATGGGTGTCGTGCGCCTCCGCAGAGCATCCACATCAACTGGGTCATGTTTGAGTTTTGGTAGACTTGTCTACGATTGTCAGATAGGACTGACCTAGGGTATCAGATAGGGTATGTCGTGCACATTCTATGTACAAACCCTAGCCAGGAGTTACATGGATTTGTAACTGGATGAGTTATCCTACCTTGGTAACTCGTATTGAAGTGGTGAGCTTCCGTTCAGCTTCAATCGAGTGTATGCAAGGATCCTGGTTCAGATTCTAAACTTTAGAATTAGACAGGTGTTTTAAAACTCAATCTCCAACTTTAATTTTAAACAATACTAATTAAAATTATATTTCGTAAAGCAAAATCACCGCACACAATGAGTCACATAGATATATCCTTGGAAGGATAAGATCTCTGGACAGGTACTTGTTTTGAGAAGGTTACTCAAATGTACACAAAAGGAATTTTTCTTGACCAACCTATCCATTTGGAATCATCTACAAACACCACTAGAGCTCTTAGAGTTGCATTCAAGAAGCACTCTAACACTCTGGATAATGTGGGTTATGAAAGCTGGGTTGCAGAGAGATGAAATCTCTAAGGGCAATAGGTGATTATGGATGCAAATGGTCCGATTGGCTATCTCTATGAGAAGGCAAGAATCGAAAGACTCTCTCCAATCAAGGATTTGCACTCCTGCAATTGTAAGCGGGAATTTTCATAAGTCATAATTTTATGTTGTATGATAGGATCAATTTAATGATCTAAGCATGTGCAACATGGAATTGACTGGAGGTACATTCAGAACTAGATTCCGATGATCCAGAGGTCAAGAAAGGGATAAATTTTGACAAAGCTAATGCTAACAAGGGTGAGGCCCTTAGGCAAGTTTGAAGAAGATTAAGAGACACCCATGGTCCAAAAGACCAAGGCTAATTCCAAACGCACAGATGTCGTCTTGTTTTTTCAAGTAAGGTGGTCATAAGAAAATGAAATGTATAAGATAACAAGATGAGTTGAGGGAGAATGTGGAGGATCCACATTTCTCAAGAACTTATGTTACAAGCTTGTCTTCTTCTGAATCATGAGTATGGAGTACTACATAACACATTCTATGTGTAGGATTTCAAAAGTAGAAGAGAATTGATCAAGGGAGAGATGATCCTACAAATAAGCAATCTCAGTAGGAGTTATTGTAATGATCATCGAATTGACTATGCCCAATGGGCTTAGTCTTGGCATATGAAAGTGTACTTGGTTTTATCAGGAACATAATTTTGGTTCTTGTTGAACAAGATGATATCATGTTGTTTATTAATGGCATTTATGATATCGACCGAAATGGTATTCATTATGCAAGTATTCCAGAAGGTTATTACTCACTATGTGCAAAGAGTAGTTGATACTATTGAAAGATCAATCTGTAACATAAACAACAAACGGTTGAATCGGATGGTTCGAACCGGATTCTAATCTGGCATCGTTGTTTAGACCACAGAAATAAGAAGCGCACATCAACACTCTATGAGTATGGACCTTTAAGTCCAATTGAATTCAATTCGGTTTGATGATGCGAAGCTTGTTTAATGGATAAATAAGAAGTGCATATCAACACTTTATGAGTGTGGACTTATAAGTTCAATTGAATTCAATTCAATTTGATGATGCGAAGCCTGTTTAGTGGGTAAAATGACAGATACGCTCTTCACAAGTAGCGGTGAAGAGCGAGTGACTAGTAGGGTCTAACACATCCCGGTGTGTTGAGATCCCTAAGGTCACAAGGCCAGAACAGTCAACTTGGAAATAAGTGTTGAAAGCGTTTGGATTGAATCTGAATGGCTAAATACCTAACCAAGTCGAAATCAATCATCTTGGGGATCAGGAGATCCATTCATGGTAGACTTTGCTTAGAACGCCATTTTAATGGCATCTCTGAATGCAGAAATCGAACCCAAGAGGATGCGGTTCGTTCCATGAAGAACCTAGTGATTCACACAATCTTATTCAGATTTTGTGCTCTAGGGTCAGCTATAGTCAGGATGAATAAGGCTCCAATGAAGACAAAGAATTGTATACCATTTGACACTCATCTAGATTCTCCGACCCGTGAGTGGGTACGTCTTTGCGTAGCATTCATGGGGATGTAGGTCAGATGAGATGGTCAGTTTTATTTGGATGCGTGCGCCTTCGCGTAGTAGCCAAATAAGAACTGAACCATGGTCCAATTTGGTATGGAAACATTCCCGTATGACCATATGACACTCGTTTACTTTCTGGTAACCATGGATGCCTGCGCGTGAGCGTAGTATTCATTGGGAGACGAGCTTGATGAGATGGTTAGTTTTTGTGGATGTGTGCGCCTTCGCGTAGTATCTAGACAAGAACTGAACCATAGTTAGACATGGTAGAGGAAATATCCCAGCACGGGTTTTTCCTAATAAATTGGGATGACAAGGTAGTTTGCATCCGAATCAGATGAGAATGTCTTCATAGAGTATCCTTAGGAAACTAAGAGATACAGATTCCAAAACCCAAGCGAGAACAAGTATTGTTGCTCGAGGTAGTGTCTTTTGGAAATGGGATTTAATTTCTGTTGCTACGTTTAATTGTTGGCATAATTTTTTAGCGCAAAAGTAAGAAGTCGTGCAACATGTTACATGGCATGTGGAGCGACTTTTTACGATCCAGATTAGGAAAGATCTAAAGCTTTCCTATTACAACGAAGTTTGGAACGAAAGAAGAAAGACGCCATGAAGACTTGGAGCGCAAGAGAGTGAGGTTGGCAAGTCAGGCGACTTCCAGCTGGCAGTTACACGTCAGCAATAGGCGGCAACTTTACTTGCCTGATTTATTCAGGAAGTCAGAACAGGCAAGACGACTTCCAGCTGTCGTGGAAGGCGGCAACGACTTGCCTGATTTGTTCAGGAAGTCTGAAACTTCATGTTCCTGATCCGAGAAGGATTAGGAATGTGAGCTGCTATAAAAAGCCTTGGGCTTCCCATTAGCAGATCATCCGTTCTTGTTCTAACAATTGCAAGATTTCTCAGAGCTCTTAACCGTGCACCATCGGCGTGTTGAGAGGCTGATTAAGATTCGCTAGAACGGACTTTTGCTCCGATCAAACATTAAGTCGCGAGGACTAAGTGTTTGGATCGGTTAGGGTTTTTGTTTGTGATTGAAGATTCACAACTCCGTCAAAGAAGACAACGACACCGAGCATAGGCTTGCTCGAAGGGTGGAATTGAGAGGATCTCAAAGACAGGGGGAGAGGCCCTTGGTCGAGGTTGTTCACGGTGAGATCTATAGTAGCTTAGGACAATAGCTTGTGTGATAGCTAGTTGGTGCTTGAAGTTGTACTATTGACTACCTAATAGTGAAAACCTTTCCACTGGCAAAGTGACCCCAGATGTAGGTGCGGAGTCACCGAACTGGGTAAACATCTCTAGTGTCGTTATTATTTGTTTACTGTTTACGCTTACGGTTTACGTTTTAGGCATGTAGTCGATACACAAGTTACGACTTTGTGTTCGACTTCTTGACTCAGGCTACGATTCAGAATTTCAATTTCCAAAAGGGCGAGTCGGAGTAATGTGCATCTTGAAGAAATTCAGGCACATCACTTAGACACTATGGAGTTTGGTGGAGCCTTATCATCTGAATAAGAGAATCATACAATTCAAGTGATTATTCCTACGAGTCCAATAAGTCTGAAAGAACATGTCAGGTACCCATCAGATACAGATTCATGTTGTCTGAGAGTAATGACATGGTCGTTGTGGATTTCAATAATCCAGCAACCTTTCAAGAGGGAATGGACATTCCCGACTCTGAGAAATGGCTAGGGAGCCATAAAAGAAGAAAACCAATCCATGTAGGGTAACCAAGTTGGAAACTTGGTTAATCCAACCAATGTGTGTAAAAGTCATTGGTTATGAGTAAGTCTTTAAGGTCAAGACATACATGGATAATGAAGTCAATCCGGAATTTTTTTGCAAAGGATTAGTAGAAAGATTTCAAGTTGCAGAAATCCATTTATGGATTAAAGCAGACTTCTCAGGGATTGGAACCTTGTGTACACAAGAAGGATAGTGGGAGTGTGATGGTTCTCAATGCACAGTTACAAGAAAGGATTCTTGCCCAAGCTACATGACACAAATGACTCAGCAAGAATCAGTATCCTATGACATTGATGAGCTAGTCAGAAAGAATCAGTGTCCTATGACATTGATGAGTTGAACCAGATGATGCCATGTACTTAGTAGAGTGGATCAATCACATGTGTCATGCACAAGACCGGATGTCTTATTTTGCCCTATCTTGTACCAGAAAGTTACAGATTAACTCCGGTGAGCTTCACTGGACAGCGGTTAATAATACCCTCATGTACTTTAGAGGCACTGAGGATATTATCTGGACCGATAATGATCAGTTAGATCATAGTCAGGATATGTGTGGGGTTTGAGTGGCGCTCGTAAGCAGGAAAGATTTCAGGCTAGCCACTATTATTGATTTTGCAAACGAAGGCTAAGTATATAGCTGTAGAGGAAACAACTAAGGTGACCATATGGATTAGATGTAATGATGTGAATGTCTGAAATGGTAAGCTTGTTGTGTGACAACACAGGGCCGTAGCTATTGCTCAAGAGCCCAGATTTCACAACAGATCCAAACATATACTCAGCAGATATTACCTCATCAGAGATATCACAGATAGATGTGATGTGGAGATTAAGGACAATTCGACTGATGATAATATGGTCGATCCCTTAACAAAGGCTCAGCCGCAGCCTAAGCATGAGGAACATGTGAGGGCTATGGGAGTAGATTGGAACTTAAATTGGAACTAGGGGCAAGTGGGAGATTGTTAAAGTTGTGCCCTAGTCCAATATAAAAGTTGTCTACAGTTATAATGTTTTATCATCTTTCCGAATAAATAAATCGGCATCATATTACTAATGTGTTGTAGTAATATATTATATGTAATTTGATCTGTATCATTAGTGTGTCATCACTAATAGTAGAACTGAAGATCAGTAATAATTACATTTAATGTGTCCATGGTCATTTAAGCTTCATTTGAATCTTATGGATCACTTGAAGCGACCAGTATGAGGCTAACTCTTCATAATCACGTGCTACTGATCAAAGGCTAGTCGAGGCTGGAGTTAGATCATAGATATTATCAGGGAGATGATATTGGACGACCCGATGGTGAGTATGCAGCATAGATGATGTTATGAGCATACTCATACATCGTAGCTTGTCATCATATCCTTGGACCAAGGAGTGTTTGTGATCACTATGCGATAAGTATCTAAGTTTGACCTAGTCTAACGTTATTCATAACTGGTAGCCATAACGGCTAGGGTTGACTTAGTTACAAGTTACATGAGTGAACTCTAGTATGGGATTGATATCCGTTTAGGCCACTTGATGAGTATGACTGAAGGTATTGCATGGCCATGCGGGTGATACTTAGTATCAAGAGTTTTTCAGTCAAGGAATTGCATGGCCATGCGGGGAGTAAGATGTAAGGCGCAGTACGTACAAGATACAAGATGCGTGAAACAATGCCTACCGATCGCTACAAGAAAAGCTGACGACAAATGCGACGCATAATGCGACGCATAATGCGACGAAGAATGCTGACCTTAAAAATAGCCAAAGGGGGAGATTGTAGTTACGACGTTTTTGGTGATTGGCTAATTTTTAAAGAACTAGAGAAAATGTCATAAAGAATGTCGAAGCATCGCATGCGACATCTTGTATGACATTATTAACGACATCTCGGCAAACATCCTGTTCGACGGAAATCAGGAAAGTCCATGTTCTGCAGAAAGTACGACTACGATTAGGAAATATGAAAAGTTCCAGAACGTCTCCGATTCTAGAAAGAAGAAAGACGGTCTCCCATTAGGGTTAGTACTCATGCACGATTGCTATAAAAGCTTAGGCTAGCCCTTAGTAATTGTGTGGTTCTTTTATTGTTTCCTAACAATAATTTACAAAGCTCTTAGACGTGAAGGTTTGCGGGCTGAGAGGTTGTAGATTGTGCTGAGGATATTGTGTATCACCATAACTATTGAGAGTTAGGTGATTGAGGGTTTACTGATTGCGTGAGTGAAGACTGCACGCAACCACAACGTTTTCAACGACGACTTGAACCGACAGAGCAAGGCGATTGCTCGAAGAGTGGAATCAAGACGGAGTCTTGGATTTAGGGGGAGACCCTCAGATAGGTTGCACTGTAATAAGTAGCATAAATTATAGATCTTGGGATGATCATAGGTAGTTGTATGTTTTGACGAATTACTGATAAGTGAAACCTTTCCACTAGGCTGAGAGCCCACAGACGTAGGTGACGTTGCACCGAACTGTGTAAACAATCTGTTGTGTCGTTGTTTATTTCGTTTTATATTTACTGTCCTACGTTATCTACACAAGTAGTCATACACAGTGTTATAGTATTATACATAACATTGTGTGTGACATCTTGCACGACTACCTGATCAAAATTTCAATTGGTATCAGAGGAGGACAAATTTTTAGGTGAGTTTCTAAACAAATATTTTGATCATCAAGATGGACAATACCAGAGAAGGAGGATCCATCAATCGACCACCTTTTCTAGATGGAAGTAACTACGGCTATTAGAAGGCTCGCATGTGTGCCTTCATGAAGTCCCTTGACAACAAAACATGGAAGGTTGTGATCAATGGTTGGAATGCCCCACAACTCAGTGATAATGATGGTAACCCTATCGGTCCAAAACCAGAAAAAGAATGGACTGATAACTAAGATGAGGAATCACTAGGAAACTCTCGAGCCCTGAATGCAATTTTTAATGGTGTTGACAAGAACGTATTCAGACTAATCAACACATGCACAACTGCCAAATCCGCATGGGATATCCTGGTTGTTGCATATGAAGGAACAACTAAGGTTCGAGAACAAAAGCTGCAATACTTGACAACAAACTTCGAAGCCTTTGTCATGAAAGAGGACGAATCGATCGCTGAATTCAACGTTCGAATTCGAGATCTAGCCAATGAGTCCTTTTCTCTAGGTGAACCAATGTCTGATGAAAAACTTGTTAGAAAAACCCTGCGTGCTCTTAGCCCTAGATTTAAGATGAAGATCACCGCAATTGAGGAAGTTCATGACCTCAAGATCTTAAAATTTGATGAACTGATGGGATCTCTAATGACCTATGAGTTATGTCTGCCCAATATCGACAAAAGGAATAAAGGAGGTGCTTTCAAAAGCTCAACACACAAGCAACTAGAATCTGAGGATTCTGACTCTGAAGAAGACACCGATGCTTCAATGGCCCTTCTCACAAAAAATTACAACAAAGTCATGAGAAGATTCAGTCGAATGGGCGGACGGAATGTGACAACAAATGCCAGAAACAAAGCTCCACAAAAAGCTCTAACAGGAGGAAGTCTTGACAAATCGAATAGAAGCGGAGAGGAAAACAGCAAGAACAAAGGACCTCAGTGTCATGAATGTGAAGGATTCGGTCATCTTCGCAGAGAATGTCCAAATTTCCTCAAACAACAAAAACGAGGATATAATGCTACCTTATCAGATGATGACAATGAAGATAGTGGTTCTGAGGAGGTAACAATTTTGTTGCATTCACTACTACCACTTCTGTATGTAACATTGATAACTCTGCTACTATCAATGATGATCTCCATCATCCAACTCCAAACGAGAATTGGACTAAAGAGTAACTAGTTGAGGGATACAAAAGCTTGCATACCAGATGGGTCAAGGAAACTCTGATCCTTGATCAACAAGGAGAATAGATCATCATTCTTACCAACGACAAGTCTAGATTCCTAGAAACGATTGTGGAACTAAAACGCGAAATTACCAGACTTAATGGAGAAATTAGTCTTATGACTAAATCAGTAAAGATGATAAATCCGAGCTCACAAAGTCTTGAAAAAATCCAATCAATAGGAAAGCAGTCCAAAGATATGACGGGACTAGGGTACACACATAATACCTCCTCATCAGCACTCACAAAGTTTGTCCCACAACAAGCCTGGTCTGACAAAAAACTACAAGATGACACGACACATCCTACAGGACAACCTACAACAAGTGTCATGACATCTTCTATAACATGTTCTTTTCAATCAACTACCAAAAAACATCCTCCACGCGGACATCGATATTCCAGAAATCCAGCATATCAATACCAGTGGATATGTCATTACTGTGGTCGAAAGGGTCACATCAGACCATTCTGCTTTCAACTCCATGGGAAGAAGCAAGCTCAGTCACCACAAAATCAAAGGAGATATCAAGGTCATCTCTTGACTCCTCAGAAAACATCCTGCCTTGAATGGAGACCAAAGAATCTAGTCTATCGAGCTAATGTTGCATATACCTCCTTGAGTGCTTCAACCAACAAGGATTGGTATCTCGATAGTGGATGTTCTCGACACATGACAGGTACTCCAGAGTTTCTTTCCAATCTCAAATTATATACAAACTGCTATGTTACTTTTGGAGATGGGATTCGAGCTCGAATCATTGGAAAATGACTACTCAAGCATCCAGGAGCTTCTTGCCTAACTGAAGCATTACTTGTAGAAGGACTCAAGGCAAATCTGATTAGCATTAGCCAGATTTGTGATCTAGGTTCAGAAGTAAAATTTACTAAAGAAGCCTGTATAGTAAAAGATTTCGATCAAGTCACTATTCTACAAGGAATCCGCTCAATGGATGATTGTTACATCTGGTCGCCCGACTCACATATCGAAGCGACAAAGTGTCTTGTCTCCAAAGCAGAAGAAACCAAACTTTGGCATAGAAAGCTTGGACATCTAAATCTTAGGAGTATGCAGAAGGCAATATCAGAGCAGGCCATTACTGGAATTCCAAACCTGAAAATTGTGGAAGGAAAGATCTGCGGAGAATGCCAGATTGGAAAGCAAACAAAGATGTCGCATAAGAAGCTGCAACATATCACCACCTCTCGAGTACTTGAGCTGCAACATATCACCACCTCATGGGGCCAATGCAAGTTGAAAGCCTTGGAGAAAAATGCTACGTCTTTGTATGTGTAGACGATTACTCACGATACACATGGGTTGATTTCCCTCGTGACAAGTCGGATACCTTTTCGATCTTCAAGAATCTATGCATCCAGGTCCAACGAGAAAAAGGGGAGACAATTGGCAAAATAATTCGTCTTCGCAGTGATCATGGTCGAGAATTCGAAAACAGTAAATTTGTAGAATTATGCAACTCAGAAGGTATAGCCCATGAGTTCTCAGCACCAATTACTCCCCAACAGAATGGCATTGTTGAGCGCAAAAACAGGACTCTACAGGAGATGGCTAGAGTTATGATGCTGGCCAAGGACATACCAACTCACTTCTTGGCAGAAGCACTTAACACTGCTTGCCATATCCACAATAGAGTCACTCTCCGACCAGGTATGTCAGTAACTCATTATGAAATATGGAGGGGGAGAAAGCCTAATGTTAAGTACTTTCATATCTTTGGATCCAACTGTTATATTCTGGCTGATAGAGAACCTCGTCGAAAACTTGATTCAAAGAGTGATGAAGGCATCTTCCTTGGCTACTCAAGGAATAGTCGCACGTTTCGGGTCTTCAACAAACGAATCAAGATTATGATGGAATCAATCAATGTTGTTGTTGATGATGACTGTGAAGATGCCCCAAAAGATGCGAAAGACGAAGAAGGAGTTTATCCAAACAATGTTAAGAAGGATGCTATTGCGGATGCCAGTGAAGATGCTAGCAGCAAGTTAGAAGACAATGATGTGAGCCCAAGTGCCAATAACGATAAGGCAGTTCCTAAAGCCAGCAACAAGAACCCCTCACGAAGAATCCAGGCTAATTATCCTATCTCTGGAGTAATTGGAGATCTAAATGAAGGCATACAGACTCGGAAAAAAACTCCTGTGAACTACAACGAGATGATAGGTAATATATGCTTTGTTTCAAAGATTGAACCTAAAAATATCAACGAAGCCATCAATGATGAGTATTGGGTCAATGCTATGCAAGAGGAACTGATTCAATTTGAGAAGAACTAGGTATGGGAACTGATGCCCTAGCCATGTGAAGGAAATGTCATTGGCACAAAATGGATCTTCAAAAATAAGTCTGATGAGCTTGGTAACATCACTCGCAATAAAGCAAGGTTAGTAGCTCAAGGGTACACTCAAATTGAGGGAGTAGACTTCAATGAGACCTTTGCTCCTGTAGCAAGACTTGAAGCAATCAGACTTCTACTAGGGATATCATGCCATCTACAGATTAAGCTTTACCAGATGGATGTCAAAAGTGCATTCCTGAATGGAGATCTCAACGAAGAAGTGTATGTGTTACAACCTAAAGGATTTGTTGATACTCACTCCCCTGATCATGTGTATAAACTCAAGAAGGCCCTCTATGGATTGTAACAAGCACCAAGGGCTTGGTATGAAAGGCTCACAAAATTTTTGATTCAAAGCGGCTACACTAGAGGGGGAGTCGACAAGACTCTATTCGTGAAGAATGAGGACGGAAATTTGATGATAGCCCGAATATATGTTGATGACATTGTCTTTGGAGGGATTTCAAGAAAGATGGTAGAGCAATTTATCCAACAAATGCAATCAGAATTCGAGATGAGCATGGTGGGAGAGCTTACCTACTTCCTAGGTTTTCAAACCAAACAGCTAAAAGATAGCATCTTCATCTCCCAAAGCAAATATGTGAAGAACATTGTCAAGAAATTTGGGCTAGAGAAAGCTTCACATAAACGGACACCATCAGCTACACACATCAAGCTTACTAAAGATGATCCAGGAGAAGCCGTCGACCAACACTTATATAGAAGCATTATTGGTAGTCTTCTCTACCTTACTGCCAGTCGACCTGACATTGCCTACTCTATGGGAGTATGTGCACGATATCAAGCTAATCCTAAGGTTAGTCATCTATCCCAAGCTAAAAGAATTATAAGATATATCTCTGGGACTACAGACTTGGGTTTACCATACTCATTCGACACAATCCTCTACCCTAGTGGGGTATTGTGATGCTGATTGGGCTGGAAACACAGCAGATAGGAAGAGCACATCTGGAGGTTGCTTCTTCCTTGGCAATAACCTCATATCATGGTTTAGTAAAAAGCAAAATTGTGTTGCCTTGTCCACTGCTGAATCTGAGTATATCGCTGCTGGGAGTAGCTGCACACAATTACTATGAATGAAGCAAATGTTAGTCGAATACAATGTCAGACAAGAAGCCATGACTTTGTATTGTGATAATGTCAGTGCAATCAACATCTCTAAAAATCCGGTTCAACACAGCAAAACCAAACATATTGACATTAGACACCACTTCATTCGCGAGCTGGTCGAAGACAAGAAGATCATCTTAGAGCACATCCATACAGAAAAGCAACTTGCTGATATTTTTACTAATCCATTAGATGCAAGCAGATTTGAGTACTTAAGGACGTCACTCGGGCTCTGCACCATCAGCAAGTAATTGAAGTTGCTAAACGGTTGAGAGGAGTTAGTTGGTACCTCTTCATGAACCGGTACAAAAATCCTAACACATGCCATTGGGCCAAGTATGCCAAAAGCCCAAATAAAAAGAGGAAAGGTCGCGAGATACGCTCTGCTACCTACATATTTGATTTTGTTTTCAAAAACCTAGTTTGCCTCTGTTTGAGTATTTCGCTCTCATCTCTCAAAACTCTTGCACAAAACTCTACCACTCTCGGCAAAAATGGTGAAAACAAGGAGCAATCTGGCGTCGAAGAAAGCCACAGACGATCGAAAAACCAAACCCAAGAAGACCGAGGCAAAGAGCCCTAAAAGCAGCAAACCTAGCACCAACAAACATGGGGTACGAATCAAAGGACTGAAGCCACAGAAGAATGCCGAGGGATCCTCCAGAGAAGTCCCACCGGAAGAAGCACCAATACCCGTCTTTTCCTGGGTTCCCAAAAAGACCCGAACCGGAAGCTCTGCTTTCACGATGACGGAACTTACAGGCCCTCAGCGAAAGACTGGGATTCACCAAGGGAACCAAGAAACCTCCATGCAAATCATCCCTGCATCAGTTTTAGCAAGTTTCCCAGGTATCGATTCTTCCATCGTATCGAATACTGATACTTCTAGAAATAGTGACTTGTTAGAGTCACTACTGGAAAATCAGGACCCTCCTCAAGAAGGGGTGGTTGAGGATCTCATAAATCCTAAAGTGGAAAAGAATGACTTGACCCCGGTCAGTCATGGGTTAGAACGGATTGCAGAAGGAGAGGGTAAAGAATAGGGTGTGAAATATGTCGTTCCTGTACCCACAGATGAGGCTGTGGTTGAAGAAGAAGAAGTTGCTGACTCGGAAGAATCTGAGAAATAAGAGACCGGAGACGGGGATACCGATCTGGAAGGAGTAGAGAAGGAAAATAGTGACGCAACTAATGTCACAGAAGAAGCGCCTCTGGCTGTCAGAGGAGATATTACAGAAAATGCTGTTGAAACAGCACACACAGTGCTCTCGTCTTTGAAAATGAAAGTATTAGAAGAAAATGAAAGCCTCGCAGTAATGGAAAGTTGAGAGAAACCAAGAAAAGAAAGGAAGAAAAGGATGCTGGAGGCCCCAGCAAGAAGAAGAAGTTGTCCGCCAAAGATAAAGGAAAGAAAGTTGTCTCCAAAAGAAGATTGGTTGATGAAGAAACTTATGACGATGCAGAGGAAGTAACCATAAAGGGAGCAAAGAAGGCAGGAAGCCAGAAGCCGGTCAAGAACACCCCAAGTGTTCCATATGACAATGTGTCATTCCATTCTATTGCCAGTGCAACTCGGTGGGAGTTTGTGTTCCAGAGAACGGCATATCCCGAGAAGACTCTGTCCTCGGAGATCCTTGGACTGGAAGCCATCGTCAAGCTCCTGAAATAGGCAGAACTCATGAAGACCGTCACCAACATAGGTACTCACTATCCTCTGTTGGTTAAAGAGTTTATTGCAAACTTGCCTACTGGATTTGGTACTCCGGATGATCCACATTGTGAGAAGGTCTATGTCACAGGCCTACGCTTCACCATTTCCTCTGACATCATTAATGCCTTCTTGGGGAGGAAATGTGTCCGTTATGTGCCACCACCTGACTTGAACAAGGTTCTCAAGGAGATTACTGGTAATAAAAGCAGAACGTGGCCTACTAAGGGCACTGTGGCAGCCTCGGATCTCACGTCAAAGTACTATATACTATTCCGTATCGGAGTAGCAAGTTGGGCACCCTCCACACATACATCCTCCATCAAACCGGAGCTGGCAATTCTCATATTCCAAATAGGTACTGGTTCCACACTTGATTTTGGCCAGTTTATTATTGACCATCTTGTTAGACATGCCAGATCACAAGCTGTGAAGATACATATCGCTTTTCCCTCCCTTATATCTGAGCTACTAGTGCACCAACACCCTGGTGTGTTGAAGACAACCGATAAGGCAGGAAAGCGTGGAGGAATGATTGTGGCGAGCCACAAGTTGTTCGAGGGCAAGCATGATCCTGATCTTGTCAGGAATGAAGTCAAACTAACCAAGGCGACAACCAGTCGAGCTACCGGTGCTGCCCCTCCAACAAAGACTACCAGCAGAGATGCAATAATGCTCGAGAGAGAGATAGTTGTACTTGACGAGGACATCGTCAACCTGAAGATGCGCTGAAGCATCTGTCCCAGCGTATATCTCACTGTGCTAACCTGCTGAAGTCGATGCCTCCTCCAGACTCTGACAACAATGGTTCCTCCTCCCTACCTGATTCTACTGAAGACACTACTAAAGATGCCTCTGCCAATGCTACAGAAGAAGATACTGCTAGTTCCAGCAGCAGTTCAGTTTGAATTTTAAGTACTTTCTGGATTCGCCAAAAGAGTGAACAAACTTTTATTTTGTATTTGCTCTGAACATGTTTCATACATATTCTCGACTGCAGATCAGGAATGTGTGTGAGTTAAGTTTGTGTTTTATTTCCCTGTTCTGTTACTCAAATTTTTTTTTCGAATTTTTCTGTACGTTTGGCTCTTTTTGAGCCAGCAAGGGGGAGTAAGATGTAAGGCGCAGTACGTACAAGATACAAGATGCGTGAAACGACGCTTACCGATCGCTACAAGAAAAGCTGACGACAAATGCGACGCAAAATGCGACGAAGAATGCTGACCTTAAAAATAGCCAAAGGGGGAGATTGTAGTTATGACGTTTTTGGTGATAGGCTAATTTTTAAGGATCTAGAGAAAATGCCATAAAGAATGTCGAAGCATCGCATGCGACATCTTGTATGACATTGTTAACAACATGTCGGCAAACATCCTGTTCGACGGAAATCAGGAAAGTTCATGTTCTGCAGAAAGTACGACTACGATTAGGAAATATGAAAAGTTTCAGAACGTCTCCGATTCTGGAAAGAAGAAAGACGGTGTTAAAGAGGAAACCCATTAGGGTTAGTACTCATGCACGATTGCTATAAAAGCTTAGGCTTCCCCCTTAGCAATTGTGTGGTTCTTTTATTGTTTCCTAGCAATAATTTACAAAGCTCTTAGACGTGAAGGTTTGCGGGCTGAGAGGTTGTAGATTGTGCTAAGGATGTTGTGTATCACCATAACTATTGAGAGTTAGGTGACTGAGGGTTTACTGATTGCGTGAGTGAAGACTGCACGCAAACACAACGTTCAACGACGACTTGTACCGACAGAGCAAGGCGATTGCTCGAAGAGTGGAATCAAGACGGAGTCTTGGATTCAGGGGGAGACCTTGAGATAGGTTGCACTATAATAAGTAGCATAAAATATAGATCTTGGGATGATCATAGGTACTTGTTATTAGATGTATAATATTATTAGATGTATCTTATATGAAAGGGTGTGATGAAGAGTTACATATGCAATAATCAATGGATGTGACCATTGGTAAAGAGGTGTATATATTGTATGTATATTTTGTATAAATATAGTATCAACGATAAATAGAAATCAACACTTTAACATTACATTTATATATTCTCTAACATGGTATCAGAGCTTTAGGTTAGATCGTTTCGTTGTGTGTGGCTTTCCCACTCGTTAATTATGGTTTACCGGGTGGGCGAGGTAATGTTGTTCCATTTGTTTTTTTTTAGTATCATCATCTAACATCCATTTATTTTACTCACTGTTGCTACGTTTAATTGTTGGCATAATTTTTTAGCGCAAAAGTAAGAAGTCGTGCAATATGTTACATGACATGTGGAGCGACTTGTTACGGTCCAGATTAGGAAAGATCTGAAGCTTTCCTATTTCGACGAAGCTTGGAGCAGAAAGAAGAAAGGCGCCACGAAGACTTGGAGCGCAAGAGAGTGACGTGCACCATCGGCGTTCATCCGTTAGTAGTCATCCGTTCTTGTTCTAAACTGCAAAATTTCTCAGAGCTCTTAACCGTGCACCATCGGCGTGTTGAGAGGCTGAGTAAGATTCGCTAGAACAGACTTTTGCTCCGATCAAACATTAAGTCGCGAAGACTAAGTGTTTGGATCGGTTAGGGTTTTTGTTTGTGATTGAAGATTCACAACTCCGTCAAAGAAGACAACGACACCGAGCATAGGCTTGCTCGAATGGTGGAATTGAGAGGATCTCAAAGACAGGGGGAGAGGCCCTTGGTCGAGGTTGTTCACGGTGAGATCTATAGTAGCTTAGGACAATAGCTTGTGTGATAGCTAGTTGGTGCTTGAAGTTGTACTATTGACTACCTGATAGTGAAAACCTTTCCACTGGCAAAGTGCCCCCAAACGTAGGTGCGGAGTCACCGAACTGGGTAATCATCTCTGGTTTCGTTATTATCTGTTTACTGTTTTACTTACGATTTACGTCCTTAGGCAAGTAGTCGATACACAAGTTACGACTTTGTGTTCGACTTCTTGACTCGGCTAGGATTCAGAATTTCACTCACAAAATCGCACTCATTAGTCTCATCAAACCATACCCTTCTTATTTCTTATTACTTCTATCATTCCTTCACAAATTCATCATTTTTTCTCTCAATACAATATCGCACCGTCGCCCTTCGACGTAGTTGCTTGTCTTGCACCGTCGTAATTGCTTGATTATTTCGCACCGACGTAGTTGCTTTAAGTTTAGTGGTATATCTTAAAACCACTTTAGCACCGTCCTCATGAGACGTAGTTGCTGCATCTTCTCCCTAATCTCTCTTTTGATCATCCTCCTTCTCCCTCTCATCTTTTATTCAATCTCTCTCTATAACTTTTGATTATAATCTCCCTTAATTTTTTTTTTAATTCATAGTCTCTCCCCTTATTCCCATCTCATTTTTATATTTCTCACCATTCTTAATTTCTTTTCTCAAGCTCGGTAACTAAAAGAGATTAAGCTTGTGTTCTCCATGCACCATCCTTGTATCAATTTGCCGACACCTGCACTAAAGAACTCCTGACGGCACTATTTGAAGACTTTCGATCCAGTCTGAGCATCCAGCCTATTCTTGCTCCAACTGCGGGGGAGTATTAGATGTATAATATTATTAGATGTATCTTATATGAAAGGGTGTGATGATAAGTTGCATATGTAATAATCAATGGATGTGACCATTGGTGAAGAGGTGTATATTTTGTATGTATATTTTGTATAAATATAGTATCAACGATAAATGGAAATCAACACTTTAAAATTACATTTATATATTCTACACTTGTATGTTTTGACGAATTACTGATAAGTGAAACCTTTCCACTAGGCTAAGAGCCCCCAGACGTAGGTGACGTTGCACTAAACTGGATAAACAATCTGATGTGTCGTTGTTTATTTCGTTTTATATTTACTGTCCTACGTTATCTACGCAAGTAGTCATACACGGTGTTATAAATTTATACATAACATTGTGTGTGACATCTTGCACGACTACCTGATCAAAATTTCAATTAAAATAAGAAATTGATTAGGATTAGGAAAAGGGAAATAATTACATAAATCAAATAATTGATTCACGTAATTATTCTACACAATTTTTCTAACCCTAATTTGGCTACACCCCCTCCCCATTGTCGTCCTCTCTCTCTCTCTCTCTCTCTCTCTCTCTCTCTCTCTCTCTCTCTCTCTCTCTCTCTCTCTCTCTCCTTTGTTCTTCGGTTTTTTGCTTCTTTTGCAAAATGAACTAGCAAGTGGTTTTGCAGAAATCTTTTCTAAGGTGCTCTGCTTGTGTGGATACAACTAGAGATCACAGAATCAAGGTTCTGTGATTGTTTGACTCGATTTAATCAAGGTATTTTTCAGATTGAATTTATTGCTCATATTATCTCACATGATGATCTTTTCGGTTTCCATGGTTAATTAAATCGCTTCCGCATGAAATTAATTGATTGGACCCCATGGTAAACCCTTCAAATCATTATTACCATGTTGCAACATATAAGGAAATTTATAGTTATTTCATGCACCCAAATCCCAGTATGGATAGTTGGCCTACAAATCTGACATATCCTAAAGTAAAAAATCTCAATAAATCCAATAGGACGAATAGGATGATAACTTGTTCTACATGTAACAAGAAATGTCATAATTCGAGGAGCTGCAATCCTAAGGAACATAGAGAGACAATAGAGCAACGAAAAAAAGACACGGGGGAGCTGGCCAAAAGTCAGGCTATTACAGGATACTGGAGGAGTATGTAGCAGTGATGGAAAACATGAAGGATGTCATTGAAAAGGCAATGGAAAGGGCTCGAGAGGCACAAGGTAAAAAGAGGAGGGCTAAAAAGAAAAATGATAAACCTAAGTGCATTCCATAAGAGATCATTACAAAAAAAAGGTGCTACAAGGAGAATCCCTTTTAGTGCAAAAAAGAAGAAATATAATGAACCTGAAAATGAGGGTAACTTTTCTACACATACTCCTCCATCACCACCACCACCGTCACCACAACTTATTGCCAAACTTGGAGCTACTAAAAAAGAACAGGAGAACTTGAGAAACCATCAAATATAAATTTATGTTTAGCTTCAAAACTTATGTTTACGAATCTTTAGCCTTTTGTGTTTGGGGTCCATGTGGACTCTTTGTTGATGGATACATTTCCTGTAATTGTTTATTGCATGGTGGGTGGTTCAACACTGTTTTGGAGTTAAAAGCACAAATTCAAAATTTTGCATTTTATTCAAATCACGAATAATTACACCAAGAGCACTATAATGAATACACAAAATCCATACCAGCTACTCAAACTTAACTTCTCATTTCATTTAAACCCCAACAAGTACAACAATTTCAACTCATTAAAGATTCACCAATTATATACACATAATATCAATCCTAAAATGAGTATTACAATCAACTTTCGTAATCTCTAATTTCTCTTATTAGCCTCAACAATCACACCAAGAGCTTGTGCATATGGCTCATCTTTCCTTTCAATCTCCATCCCTGCCTTTAATAATCTCTCATGCACTTCAGCCTTCATCTTGACCAAGCTGACATTTTCTTCATCAACATCTCAAATCGTTGCCTCCATACGCTTCAACATGTGATAAACACCAGTTATAACTCTTTTTCCAAATGTACAAGTTAGGGGATCAATCCAATGAAAAATTGACATTTGTAGTTGCTCTGAATTCACCCAAACAATAACCACAATCAACTTATTGTTCAAATAAATTGAAATTGAATAAATTACATAAAATTTAGGACTTTCAGGTTACAAAAAAAATTAGGTTTTTAAGTTAATGGAAAACTAGGGTTTTCTCTATAACAAGATCCATGAAAAATTAGGGTTTCATCTTAAAACAGATGAACGAAAAATTAGTTTTGCAAAATTTACGAAAGTTAAGGTATTCAGTTTAAAGTACGGAAAACCAAAATCAAATATCAATAATACCCTTGATAAAGGCCAACCACGGGAAATTGAAAATAAGTACAAACAATTTAGGGTTCATCAAAATTAACAGACCCGATGATTTCAAAACTCTCCGAAAATTGGCCACATCCTACAAATCTTCTTCTGGATTTTCTACTATTGTCGCGATACGGATCATTGATGAAGCCCCACAATCTTAAACCTCTGATGACTTCTCCATCTTCAGCATCCACAATCGCACGAACCCTACCTTCAACTGAATGAATCGAATTGCAATGATTCAACTGAAACACCTCTATAAATATGAGGGCAGTTTTGCAATTATCTAAAAAATATACATCAAGTACAAAACTTGTGACTTAATTTTAACAGTTTCCGTCAGATAATGAAGTTAAGTGTAACATAATGAAACTTGAGGGATCGAGAATAAAAATCAAATTTGGACGACTGATTCTAGAATGAGGTTTCAAAACTATACTGATTTGTAATCATACCTGCTAGTTACGGCGTATGACCTTATAGGTGTCATTTTCCAACAATAATTTATCAACTTTTAGTGGGGTATAAAAGTAATTTGGTTTAACGCTATTACATAAGCTGTGTGGGCAGACTGGAAAAAGGAAAATCAAAAGTGTCAGATTGCAATGGAAATAGCAGCTTCACGTTCGATTCTTCACAATATCCTCCAAGTTTCAATCTTCACCACTCCCTTTCCCAGACTCTGCTATGGTGCACGCAGAAGCTATAATTCTCGCTATTTCCCCTCATTTTCCTGTACTTTCCCAAGAAACTCCCGTTTTCTTGAAAAACGTCTGGAGCTGGACCCTTTCACTGTTTTCAGCTCAACCATCAGCCCTGAGAATCAAAACCCACCTCCAGAACTGGCCATTCTTCTCGAAGTCGAAGGGTGCTAGCTTTATTCTTCTTTCCTGTTCCTAGATTCTTGTATTTTCTTGAAGTGAAAATAAAATATTCTTCCTTTATTGCTTAATGTGCAGTGTGACTAATTGTTGATGCTTTGGTTTTCTAGGGTTCTTATGGATGTTAATCGGCTCGCCAATCGTCAAGCATTCAATGCAGGTGTGACAGATTAAGTGATTTTTTCTGTATATTTTTCAGTTAAAAGTAGATGAGGAATTACATACTCATGATCCTGAATTCTGTTTTGTTCTTTTGATACTGTTAGCATTTAAAAAGCTTGGACTTGACTGTGCAAATTGGACCGAACCTATTTATGCAGATCTTGTAAGGTGTGGAATCAGTTAATTCGTCTAAACATGCTAATGTCTTGTATTTGAAAGCAATTTTTTGCTAAGAGATGGCATTTGACTTGCCAAGTTTCGAATTGAGTTGCTTCTTTGCTTTGCTTTTGTTTTGAACTTGGACATTGCGTTAAAACTTATGAAGGATTCTATGTTTAACCAGAAAGAGTGCTGGAGATGAGGAGAATATGTTGATAGTGTATTTTAACAAGGTGAGATTTGGTGATATGGATAACTGTAAGCTTATACATGTCTCTTTTGCATAGTTCTTTATTTTCCTGAATTTTTGTGCAGATTGGTTGGCCTACTTCACTGCCCTCAAATGAAAAGAAAATATTTATGAAAAATGTTTTGCGAGAAAAGGTATACCAACGTGTAGCCAGTTTATTAGGAAATGATGTGCTAAAAATTAATTTATTAAAAAGATTATTTGATTGTGCAGTTTAAAATCGAAACAAAAACAAAGTCTATTTACAATTTCCCTTTTCAAAAGTGAATGTGCCAAGGTTTGTTTACTGTAAGCTACTTTACTGTTGGTTTAGTGGTTGGCAGAAAAATGCTCTGGATGATTTTGTGATGTCAAAGAGTTTACCTCTGCGACCTGGAGTCGAAGAGTGAGTTACCTCATCTATGCATACCCAACATTACAAATTGTGCATATGATTCTTTTTGACATGTTAGAACCATTTGCAACTCAGTTCACATAGGAGAATTAAAACCATTTGCTACTCAATTCACATGGGAGAACTCATCAGATACAATACTTATAGGAGACCCCTTCGTTACTTAAGCTTCATGTTAAGATTCCAAATGCAACTTAGAATCTGAGACGATTAAATTTTATCGAGCATTTTAATTTTTAATCACTAGTTAGAGTCGTCATGAATTATTGGCAAGCAGCCATCACTTAGTACACATTTGTGCTATTGTAAAATCCATTAACAACCCGTCTCCGCTTATGCTTGCTACTTCAAAGTTGAACCTCATTGTAAAGACTAGTAAGAGGAAGACTATGGTAGTCCCCTCCCCAACACAGAGTAATCATCTTGTCAGTCTAGGCTGATTAACCTTCTCTGTCATGTCATTGCAGTTTTTTTGATGAAGCTCATCGTAAAGGAATACCTGTGGTCATAATAACAGCTTACAGCAAAAGTGGAGATAAAATGACCAGGTAATTTTCATTGCTATTGCCAAAACTTGCTTGTCCAAGAGATCAAGTGCTTGAACTTGTGGTACTAATAAAATCCTAACCTAAAAAAGAAGTAGAAGGAAATGGCCTGGGAAATAGTCATAAGAAAATATGATGAATGGTATTTTACTCTTTGACTTCTCATGTGCACAAATTATCCCAGGAGAAACCGGTATACATGAGTTATAGGTGTTAGAAACGGGTTATTCCCAAAAACATAAATATGAACTAAATCAGCCATCACATATTGCACAAGCAAGAAAAATTTAAATATGAGAAATAAATGATCGAAATATAGCATAAACTTGCAATTAAATTTGAACCACGATTGCGTGTATATAAGACTCACTAACTCACCATAAGGAAGATAGATTCTACCGAGATCCAGTAATCCGGTTTGCTGAAGACACTTTACTTCCCCATATGAACAATTGTTTCCCAGGATACAATGGTAGACGTTAGTTGAACTCAAACCGTGCTTAAAGAGTATCATCAATCAAAAAGAATTTTGGAAGGAGTGAATTAGTAGAGTGGCGGCTAGGGCTTTTCCCCGTATAAACTCTAGAACATAAGTTCCATAGAAACTCTAATCCTGAGAGCAAGAAAAATCCTAAAACACTCGACTTCAAGAGGATGAGAGACATTGTTGAGCAAAACAATTCAATTAAAATAAATGAATTAATTATAATTCAATTTAATTCAATCTTCTTTTCCAACAATAGGTAGTTTGTTGAAAATAGAAATATGAATGATATCAAGAAATTTATGTAAGTGCTGATTTTCTAGGTTAAAAGGGAATATTATAGAAATATGGACTGTCCACACAAGTATAAACAGATGAATAAGACCACAGTCCATTGGGCTGACCTATCTTCATGATGGAATGCCTATATATGGGTCTATTTCAACTATATGTAATGCAGCTCTCATGTTGCCAATTGGTGAAGGGCTGACCTAGTTCCTTTAATTGGTGAAGGGATCATGAGACGCCTGTTTGATCTCAGTCTTGGCTCATTGGTTAGTGAAGTTAGACAGCCTAATATGTAGATTTAACAAAGAAAAATTCCTTCCAGTGTGCATACACGTTAAATGCCTGACTTATCACTACAAACACTTAGATAACTTCTTGCTTTCATGGTATTTATCTTCGGCTCGGTGTAGGGCATCGTTTATTGCAACAGGCTTTATGGGTAGGATGTGGTCAAGCTGAACTTCCCTTTCCATTTGAACTCTATTAGGTGCATTATTGGAAAGCTTGGTGATGAAAGAATTTCAAGGATTAAAATAGTAGGAAATGAAGAGGTCAAGCAGAGTTTTTATGCTCAACTTGTACTTGGTAAAGGAGTATCTTCTGGTTTGGATGAACAACTTGCCAAGGAAGTAAGGAAAGCAGGTATGTTTCACCTATGGGTTGGGTCACTGTATGTTTGTTCAATTATAATAATAAGTGCATAAGGTTCGGTGGTAAAGGCTCATTTATTTCCTTATATGGAAGCATCTGCTGAGAAACAAAGAATAGCTGAAGAGGTTGCATCCGCGCTAAAGTTGAGTGTTGACCTTGACACCGTCTCAACAGAAAGGTTAGTCCCGGCTGGCTCAGTTCTTCCTTTTTCATTCTATATATTAATCTGAATCTGGATTTTGGCAAAAATGCACACCTTATTGTGGATACTAATTGAGACTTATGTTGAGGATACTAATTGCTACTTATGTTGTAGTTTAACATGTAAAAATGCTATGAAATTCTAGAACACTTCTTGATATTATATTTTGATTCTTGGAAACCTTGTTGTTTTACTTATTTCTTGAACAATCTTTTTAGTCAAGAATTTAACTCAAACTTCCCTTGCATTCATATTTATCTTTAATATTCGGTATCTGCTAGAAATCTATTATCTCCAATATTCCTTGTAATATTCTACAAGGATATATAGAAAAAGGCCATACGGTTGCGTTTGGATACAAGGGATTAAGGAATTCAGGTATAAACCCAAGTAGGGCTAGTTACCAGTTTGCAACATACAAATTATGTATGTTACTTGTTGGGTGGTGGATTTGTTAAAATTGAAGTGATGATTGGAAGTGTGATCCAGCTTGGAGAAGATTGTGGTGGCACTGCGTGCAGGGGCAGAATACGCTGGGGTACCCGTCTCCAATTGTGTCCTTGTTGCAGGAAGCCAATCTGGAGTTGCCGGAGCTCAGAGGATTGGCATGACATCTGTTGTTGTCCGCAGCAGGTAATGTCTAGTCATGCACTCTCTGTTCTTTCGGCAATTTTTTTTTTATATATGATATATGGTGTTGCATAGTTGACTGCATCCCTCGCATGCATGTGTTTGTGTGGATACTAAACAAGTGTACCATTGCCCATGCCTTCCTTTCTGTTTACGTTAGTGTGACGGCCAGAGCTGAGTTCCCTGCCGCTAAAGCTGTAATGGATGGCTTCGGAGGTGCTGACTTGACAATCTCTAGATTACACCAGAAGATGAAGTCGTAAGTTTGTGATTCACTTTTTCATGACATTTGGGAAGATATGGCAGTCATGCATTGCTGTGAGTGTGAACCCTCAAAGTATGGCAACAACAAACAACCATACTGATATTTTACTTTGCTGTAGCTGGTTTTGTGTATTTATCATTGATTCTGATGTATGATAGTAAGTATTTCATGTTAACTGAACTATGAGTTCTATGATTTACAATATAGTCATTTTATAGGGATTTTAACTAAATAACCTTAAAAGTTTAGGGATGCACTCCATTAGAAACCAACATTTAAATAGAAAAATAGAATTAGTTGTCAGTCGTTAGATGAGAAATGATCAATGACTCATAATTTACTAATTTGTGCTGAAATTTAATTCAATAAACATGGTAAAGGGCAAATCCGTCATTCTGCATTCACAAAGTCTACGTACAAACCTTTTGGATTTGCGATTCTGCACACGATTGATGGCGATTCGTCGCGATTCTTCATCAATAATGCTGATTCATCACCCAATTGATGAATATTCAACAATCGTTCATCGAAATTTCAATTATATGATTCTTCTTGATTTTCTGTATTGATCGGGCAGTCAATCAGTAGTTGTTGATTGTTCTCTGTGATTTCTCAGCAATACCGTGATTTCACCCACTTTTGTCAAATTCTAGCTTTTGCAACAGAATAAATGTGTTTGAAACATGTTCCTAACAGAGGGTTCCAACAATAATGCATGATTTCACCATATTCTGTAAAATTTTAGCTTATGCAATAGATTAAATCTGTCTGAAACATGTTCATAACAAATAGTTTTCCAAAGATCACTACATGATTTCACCAAATTTTGTCAAACTTTAGCTTATGTAATGGAATGAATCTGTCTGAAACATGTTCCTAACAGAGAGTTTTCCAAAAATCAGTGCATGATTTTAACAAATTCTGTCAAGTTTTAGCTTATGCAATAGAATAAATTTGTCTGAAACATGTTTCCAATAGAGAGTTTTTCAAACATCAGTGCATGATTTTACCAAATTCTGTCAAATTTTAGCTTCTGCAATAGAATAAATCTATTTGAAACATGTTCCTACAAAGAGTTTTCCAAAACAGTGCATGATTTCACAAAAAATGAATTATGCATTGAACTAGATTGTCATAATATATATTTATGTCAATCTAGTTCAATGCATAATTCAGTTTCTCATTGGGAACTAAACTGCCACCTCTTGGGAAAACAGTTTGTGCAAGTTGAATCATGCATTGAACTAGAGTGGCATAATATATATTTAAAGAGTTTTTCACGCATTTAATCAAATCTAACATCATTTCTGATTTTGTACCATGGATTCTCCAACTGACTCCACATATAACACGACATGGAACATAGAATCAGAGAACTGGTTTATAGAAGCGCGTAAAAGATGGTCTAAGGTTGAAGAAGGGGAGAAGAAGAGACATGCAATGAAAACGGCTAAAAATGAGACACCGTCACCTCCAAAACCAACATCATCAAACTCATATGGCATTTTGTCTGCTCTGGATCGCAAATTGAATTGTAAATATTATGATAAGAAGAAGGTACTTGGTGAAATGAAGGTCGAAGAGACTACAACCAAGAAGGCACGCCGAGAACATATTAAAAGGAGAAAGCAACCACACCAAAGGAAGCAAGTACACCAAAAGAAGCAGTTAGGGTAGCAAAGGGGAAAATATTGTTGATGACACCACTGAAGATGTTTCCTCTACATAACACTTTATTTGTTTTTAGTTTTATGTAATGATTTATTTTCAATTAAAATATGTCATGTTCCATACACAAATCTACAATATTTTTTAGGAAATAATCATCAAATGATATGAAACATGTTCCTAACATTAATTCATAAACTACTAATCAATAAGAAAAGTATACTGAAGCAAGTTTTGGAGTGATCATTTCACAAAACAATGAGCATATATCAAGATAAAAACGATTGACATCAGTTTTTTACAAAATTTAAACATAAATATGAAATTTTGGGTAGTCTGAAACACCTTTCTAACAGTAATTGAGAAACTATGAATCCATGAGAAAAGAAGACTAAAACAGGTTTTGGAGAGACCATTTCACCAAAATGAATACATATCAACAGAGAGCAATTGGCATCAGTCTATTTACAAAAATTCTACACAAAACAAAGAGTTTGTCTAGTCTGAAACATGTTGCTAACAGTAACTGAGGAACTATGAATTCATGTAGATAAGGACACTAAAACAGGTTTTGGAGAGACTATTTCTCAAAATGAGCACATATCAACAGAGAGAACCAACTGACATCAGTTTATTTACAAAAATTCCACAAAAATCACAGAGTTTGAGTAGTGTGAAACACCTTTCTAACAGTAACTTAGAACATATAGAGCCATTAGAAAAGAGCACTGAAACAAGTTTTGGAGAGACTATTTCCCAAAAATCAGCACATATCAATAGAAAAAAGCAACAGATATCAGTCTATTTACAGAAATTCCACAAAAATCAGAAAGTTAGATTGGTGTGAAACATCTTCCTAACAGTCAGTGGCGGATCTAGAAAATTTGTCGGGAGGGGGGGGGGGGGGGGGGAAATGCGTATAACAAATTGAATTCGATCTTGATTATTTATTTTTTAGTTGAGTTTGAATTTACCTTTCATATATATATATATATATATATATATATATCTTGATTATTTATTTTTTAGTTGAGTTTGAATTTAACTTTCATATATATATATATATATATATATAAATACAAAATAAGTCGGTTCGCGAGCCTTTCAAACTCGAATAATTTGGTCTCGAGTTCGATTTGTTTATCAAACGATCCCCTATTGTACTGAATATTTGCATAAATTTGCTTTGAAAATTGAAATTTTTTAATAATTAGTAAATATAATACACCAAACAAAAAGTTTAATGAAAAATGAAAAAACAATTAAGTAATACAAGAAGTCAATAATTTTAACTATGAATCACAAATAAAGAGAAAATAAAATATGCTCCATTTTAAAAGGTCACACAACTATAAAAGTAAGATTAGACCCATAAATCATTAAAAAAGAACACATCTATTAAAAAAAATTTCAATTCCAATGTTTGAACCTAGGACCTCATTAATAAAATAATGCTCCTTAACCACTAAGCCAAACAACTTTTATTGTCAAGTTGCATAGTTTTTGCATACATATCAGAATTTAAGGGGGCGCGGGGGGGCATATCAAATTTTCAGATCTGCCCCCCTTGGATCCGCCACTGCTAACAGTCAGTGTTCTAAAAAACGGTCTAGGCGGCGCCTAGGCGCTCATTTGGGCTTTGCCGTTCCGTTTTTCACTAGTCGAACGCTCAAAAACGGTGGAGGCCAAAAAACGGGCTAGGCGGTCGATTAATCGGCCCAGGCGGGTTAGGCGGCCGATTAATCGGCCTAGGCGGCGATTAATCGGCCCAGGCGGACCTATTTTTTAAAGAAAAAAATCAATTGAAAATTACAACTTACACAATTAGACCTAAAACGTCTTAAACGTTTGGTTTAATTGGTTTATTCTTAATTGATTTATACTTCTAAACTAATTATTTGTGAGATTATTTATTTTTTATACAGTATAATTCATTTTTATATTAAAAATAATAAAAAATATAAATCCGATTAATCTCCGACTAATCCGATTAATCCTTCCGGAGTGTTGTCCGCCCGATTAGCGCCTAGCGTTTTTTAGAACCTTGCTAACAGTATCAAGTTATTTGTGGAAACTTTGACCGGGTTCCATACTATATCCTAGGGGGGAAAGGTGAACCCTGTCGGGGAAAAGGTGTAACGAGGGTTTCCCGGGTTTAACGGAATATGTGAATTCTCTTAACTTTTGGTGTGTGTCACCTATGGCCGTTACCTACCGTGTTAACCCACCTATCCCTACTGAGAATTTAAACTTGGTTTTCAATTATCTTTTCCATTTAATAACTTCCCTCCCGGGTGATATTAGTAAACTTAATCAGTTTGTTCGCAATTAAGCAAACGAAGCAATAAGTGCAGATTAATTGAAATCACCCTCCTCGGCGCAACAAGAATATGAAATTAAAATTAAAATGAACTCCCTAAATTACTAATTAGTTCATAGCCTCAATCTTTACATTAATTAGCCAGACATACTATCAATTGAATTTAATAAGAACATACTAAAAGGGAATTAATTCATGTATAAACTCGTATTAAACCAAATATTAATTAAATATATAAGCACAAACAGATTCAATTCCATACATAATTACGTAAACTCAATTGGAACATAAATAGAAAATTAATTCAACAAATAATTAGGATAGAAGAGAGGAATATAAATCCAGTAATCCTCAATTAAAGAACTTTAATCCATGAAATTTGGCTCTGATTGATGATCCTTCTCTTCAATCCTCGACCTCACTTCTCTCTGCTGTTTCTAACTCCCAAAATGGCTCTGTAGCTCTCTGATGAAGATATAAAAGTGCGTAGACATACTGAAAGGGAGTTAATTGATGCATAAACTCGTATTCAATCAAATACTAATTAAATACATAAGCAACATATTCAATTCCAAACATAATTAGGTAAATTACGTTGGAACATATGAGAAATTAATTTAATAAATAATAATTACAACATAATGAGCAGGAATATAAAACCTGGTAATCCTCAATTGAGAAACTTTAATCCATGGAATTGGGCTCTGATTGATGATCCTCCCCCTTCAATCATTAATTCCTCGCTTTTCTCTAATGTTTCTAGCTCTCAAAATGCCTATGTAGCTCTCAGATTTTGATATATAAGTGTGTCATTGATAAAATAAGAGATGCCTTTTCTGAAATGCGGGAGAGCTATTTATAAGTTGGGTTTCCTTAGGATCACGGAACGTGGCCAAAAAGGGCCACCGACAATGGCCTTTTATTTGCACCCAAGAAACAGCCACGACAATGCACGATTTGTAGTGGGAAAGGCGCCACGGAGGGAACACAGGTTGTGGCCGATCGCTACGGTCGTTAACTGAAGGTGGCCATGGGACCGTGGCCGTTTGGCCACGGTGTAGTGATCTTTTCGTCATGGAGGGGGCCATGGACTATGGCCCTTGGCCATGGTGTAGACCTTGATTTGGGTTGCTTCTTTGGGCTGTTAAGACCCAAGTTGATGGTCACGGTGGAGACCAAAATGTCCAAAAATAGGTGAAAACACCTAAAATCTGCACAAACCACTCGAAGTACCCTTGATGAAAAAGAGAGAAAAAATAAGGGTATTTCATACCCAAATGAGAGCGAAACAAGGTTAAAATGTGGAAAATAAATACTAAAAAAGTGGTGTAAAATAGCACTTATCAGTACTGTACTATTCCACAAATCTGTCTGTGCACCGAGTACAGCAAAATTGAATTTCAAAACTGAAATCAATATTTAAATTGAAAACCTAATTCACCTTAGGTCAAACCCACTTATCAGCGAAGAACGTGGACACGACGAGGAACTTGATACCCCATCTCCCGTAGAGCTCGACGAGTCGCTGGAGAGACCGGAAACATCTTCGGGGGAACCTAACGTCCCCGTCCATGATCACGAGGACGTGCTTCTAACAATCCATACACATGAATTCAATTGCGACTTCATACCTAAACTATTGTGGGGTCAAACGTTCTCTGTTTGAGCCCGCTCAACCTCACAATTAGATGCTTATTTGCCTCGTAGCGGCTTTAGAGAGCCAAGTAGGACAATTTTACGCTCTTTGGTTTTTTCAAGAGCATATGCAAAAAATAGTAGAAAAAGGGTAAGGGTCAGGGAGTTCGAGACTTAGAGCACAAGGAACCAGAGAAAGATAGACAATTGATTAGGCCCGATCGTGGCCCCCCACAACCATTTAGGTACGATCGTGATCACCAAAGGCACGAACCTGCCAAAATAAATATCTTGGGATGGTATTTTTGGACAACTTACAGAGATGACCCACGATCTCAGTAGCGACGCAGTCACGATCGGAACCAAGAGAGAGTAACGATCGTGACTCCACAGTCACGATCGTGCCTCAATTTCAAATGAAGGCATGATCGTGACCACACCACACACGATCGTGACTAGTCTAAATTTCAACAAGTATAAAAGGGCAAGTGCCCTAAAGATGAAGAGAGCTTTTGGAGCCCACATCCTCGCCTACCAAATTGTGCTATAATTTCACCAAATGAAGACATTCCCTTTGCCTTGTTCTTCATCATCACTTCATCATTTGGAAATTTTGAGGTGGAACAAGAGTTTACTTGTGAAGCCAATGAGAGGGATTGAAAGGCATTTTAACAATTAGCTCACCAAGACACAAGAAGAGATTCAACCCATTTCATCAAGCTTGAAAAGCCATCTCTGTCAAGAACGCCAAGAGCATTTCTTAACTCTACTTCCATGTTTACTTTGATTTTTATGCTTACTTGTGCTACTTGTATGATGATGTTTGATTTGAGCCTCATAGTTGAAGGCTAAAACGCTTAGCCATGGGTGCTAAACATTATGTAACTTGATTATTATGTTTTAATATGAGGTATTAGTTCTAGGTCTAATTATGGTTGTTGTGTGAATTTCTTGATATTATACTTGCATAATGATTGTCTACTTAGAATGCATGTTTAGGAGATTAGTCTGCGCCCGAGAGGAACGGACTATCTCGGACCTAGGAATCACCGAGGGTTGGAGGCTCGAAACCGTGTTTTGACACCTCAGATCAACCTTTAGCCGATAATTGTCGAGCCAATGCAATCTCGAGTTGGTTCCTAACCCGAGAGAGAACAAGGGGCGACTTCAGATTAGGCCGAGAGGCGAGGTTGGTATTCAATGCATAAGTTCAACACCAAAAGACCGTTAGGACGAATATCTCTTGTTAAGTCGAATTCGTGTTACACTTGTTTAGCACCCTAGGCGCTTATTTAAATTGTCATACAAAAGTTTATCTGCTAGCTTGCTTAAAACTCAAAAACACAGAAAGATTAGTTTTCTTAGAATCTAATCACAAACGCAAATTCGACCGAAAGACCATCATTAGTCCTTGTAGATCGACCCAGTACTTACCGGATTATAAATTATATTACTTATGACCGCGTAATCTTGCGTGAGGGGAAACCTTTCCGAAACGTTAAGTTTTACGCGACACGTTTCGGCCCTATATAGGAGCAAAAAATATGAAGGAGCAAAAAATACATCTTATTACACTAATGAACTGAAAATATACAAATTATTTTCCAGTTTAACAATCCTCCAATTAATCACAACCAAGACCTAAATCAACATTCAACCAAATTTAAGCACTGCTCTAAAGAAAAAATAAATAAATCCAACAATCATTTCAAAAAAACAAGGGAAAAGGTAACTTTTGTGCACATGAATATACACTTTTGTCACTTTTATATCCTACTTTTTTTTTCTTTTTTTCAGTACCTTGAATTATACTTTAGGGCACTTTACTATTAAAATAATAAAAATACCTAAACTACCCCTGAATTGAACCAAAATTAAATCCGGTCCAATTTAAATTGTGTAAAAGGACAAAATTACCCTTAACTAGTCATCAAAATTTCAAGTGAATGTCACTCTCTCCACCTCCCTCCTCCTCCTCCGTCGCCTCCCTCCTCGACCTCGAATCCGCCGGAGAGCTCGTTCGCAAGCTCATGTCCTCGGAATCGGAGTGGGACTTGATTCGAGAGAAGTTCCTGCCAATTTCGAGCACGCAATGATGGCGGTTCTTCGTCGGAGACATAACCACTTCAATTTCAGCTCCGGCGAGTCCTCCAGCGACCTCACCTCGCCACTCCAGTTCACGACTCGTCCATCTTTCTGCCCCTCCTTCTTGAAAATCGAGAGTGCAATCGCAAACCCTAACTCTAATTGGGTCTCGAAGGAGAGGACGGAGGCGAGGGTGAGGAAGAGAAAGAGGAGGGAGCGGCGGAGGAGGAGGAGAGAGTGGCATTCACTTGAAAATTTGATGAATAGTTGATGGTAATTTCGTCTTTTTACACCATTGAAATTGGATCAGATTAAACCAAATTTAATTTTGGTTCAATTCATGGTTAGTTTACGTATTTTTAGTATTTTAAGAGTAAAATGTCCCTAAATGTAATTCAGGATACTGAAAAAAAGAAAAAAAAAATGTAGGGTATGAAAGTGACAAAAGTGTATATTCATGTGCACAAAAGTGTCATTTTCCCAAAAAACAACACAAACTCATCTCCAACACACGCATCAAAATCAAACCTCTAAGCAACAGGGACATAACATTGAAACTGCCACATGTGACTATCGGAGAAGTACACACTACAGTAATCTAGGTCATAATGCACACAGCGTACCTCCTGAAAAGCACGCAATACTAGAATCACTATCACTTACTTCAAATTTGGTTCACATTCATCGGCCCAATACATTCATCATAACCAGAACAAATTTTGACAATATCACTATGCATAAGCCTAAAATATAAAGGGAAGTAATAAAAATCCATATGTAAAAGAAGAAAAAAGTATGATAATACTCAACACGAGCAATGCAGATATTTAAAATCAATGAAACAAATTGAAGGGATGTTCATAAACTTAATCATAGAAATTTTTATAAAATTTAAAATTGATTCATAGGCATGTTCATGATCAATCATCCATAGATAAGCATGAAAGAAAAAAATAGATATTTTCTCGAAATTTCAAAATAATGGAGGTCATTGAAAAAATTAAAAAGGATTTTATATGCAACTGCAAAAATATGATCTTTAACATAGACCAAACAATCACACCTCAAACTCAACAAATTTCATCAACAAAATGCACAACATAACAATTCAGCTTAGAAAATAGAACGAACCATAAAAAATCAAGAGCTAACCTCACCTCACTGCCACTTCCTGATCCATCAACATCCAACTTCCACGACACAAACACCAGCTGGCTCTCCTCGTCTCGCTTCGGAGGCTGTAACGCGCCACCGGAGAGGATTGGGGGCTTGATCCAGACGCCGCCGTGGGAGGACGGATCCATGAGGACGTCGTCGAGGTTGATCATATCAAAGGGAAAGGACAGCTCGGGGAGTATGAAATCAACCCATGAGCCGATGTGGGAGGGGTTGTAGGGAATGACATTGATCCCGAGGTCGGAGTGGTGATGCGTGAGCATCTTTATCGAGTTTCTAGGACCTTTTACCTTGCATCTAGCCTTACTTTTCCCCGTTGGCAATAGATTATACATTGTTTTTGCCTCTTTATACCTCACGGGTGTTTTAAGTGTTAGTGTGAAGATTTCAGAATTATTTAAGCAAAATTCGAGAAATTCTAGACCAGCTCCGTGGTCATCGACCACGGCCCGATGGTCGATAATCAGTACGATTAGCTAATAGTGATATTTGTTATCCGAGAGGTACTATAGAGGAGGCTCTCAACCAAGGGGTGATTTTTTATTCTCCTATTCATTTTGTACTGGTCGACGTCGCTCGCGATGTCGAAATTACTTTTAATATGGGTGATTCATTTCTAGATACTAGTAAAGTATTGATATATGTTCAACTCGTAATTTTAAGTCATAAGATTAATAATGAACATATACCCTATAATGTTTTCACTAGTTCTTATATTCCTCATGTGAACCATGTCCTTTATGAGTTAGATGCTTTTGATTCTTTATATCATGAGTATATTCAGGTTCACGGGAGTTCTAGCACATTTAAGCTTTGCCGAAATGAAGCAAATCATACTGTTTCCACCGAAGCGAGCTTAATGGAGCTAGCATTGAGTTTGGAAGCTTTCCAAACCTTAAATAGGACGGTTGATTTCATTGTACTTCTTCCCGGCAACCCACGATCATACATAAAGAGAAGGACGCAATGGAAGTATGAGGTGCCTGGGCGGCCTCCTGATTGATGCTCATTCCGTCAAGCTAACGACGTTAAACAAATGCAAACTATCTTGTGGACTACTTTAGTTATTCATTTTTTTAATAAAATAACTATCAACAAGGGTACCACGGTGTATTACAGGTAAAAATGGGCAGTTCAGACAAGGAAACGGGACAGAAAAGGATAGCAAAACAACCAATTTCATACATAAAGAGAAGGACGCAATGGAAGTATGAGGTGCCTGGGCGGCCTCCTGATTGATGCTCATTCCGTCAAGCTAACGACGTTAAACAAATGCAAACTATCTTGTGGACTACTTTAGTTTTTCATTTTTTTTATAAAACAACTATTAACAAGGGTACCACGATGTATTACAAGTAAAAATGGGCAGTTCAAACAAGGAAACGGGACGGAAAAGGATAGCAAAACAACCAATTTGATAAAGTTTCGCCAAGATTCTAGTCACGACCATGGACCCGTGGTCATCATCGGGGTGGCTCGTAGTCCAATTTTTTGGTGGTTGACCACGGACCCGTAGCTCTTTGGGAGGATGGTCGGGAATATTTGGAGGAGATTTTGGTCGGCCGGTTGGTATTATTTCTATCTCTTCCTTTTCTTTTCTTCGCTTGTTTTATTTTTCAGTTGTTTGATGCACTAGGATAGTGCACCCTAAATATAGGGGTGTACTTTTTTCTTGGATTTTGGTTATTTCGATCTTTGCATGCTAAATTTTTAAGTAATTTTATCATGATTGTTATGTTTACTGAATTTGGTTGAATCTTTAAAGCTTGAATTAATTTTTCTAAAGTTGTATGCTTTATTGTTCTTGGAACTGATTCAGTTGAAAATATAGCCCGTGATTTAGTTTTTTTTATCTTTGGTGGTTGCATGTTAGTTTCCGATTATGATGAATGTTATTGCATATGTTTGGTTGTATAATGTTTGTTATGAGTTGTTCAACCGGTTGTATGCTTAACAAGATGGTTCTAGTCGTATACTCGATTAAACTGTTATAAACTTTGTAGCCGAGGTCCTAGTTTTGCTTTTCGGGATAACTTGAGTCTAGAACTAACTAGAACCCCTTCGAGGGGAAATAGAGTAGGGGATGATTTGGATTAAGGAAAATCGGTAGGCCTTCTTTGCTGTGTTTATGCCTAAATATTGCCTACATGTTTATAATTTTTCCTACATGTGATTTTGTGATGTGGATAAGTTGATGGTCTTTTCCATATTATGGAAATTGTAACTAGTAATTACATCTCCATAAACCTTAGGAAGAGACATCAGAACTATGTCCGATTTCAGCTGCTCTGTGAAGTCATGACCTAGACTGGTCAAGCGATCAAAGAGGTGTTTCATCTTGAGGACATGTGGGCTTACTGCCTCCCCAGCATTGAGCCTGCA
This sequence comes from Geranium rotundifolium, assembly GCA_963920655.1. Lineage (NCBI taxonomy): Eukaryota > Viridiplantae > Streptophyta > Magnoliopsida > Geraniales > Geraniaceae > Geranium > Geranium rotundifolium. The sequence goes on from OY987322.1 coordinate 9,443,527, forward strand.
ATGGAATAACTCCCTAAAAGTGTCGTATCTTTTGACACGAGCATTCTTCTGGTAGTATACCTTGATCTCATCCATCATTTCTTGAGGATTGTCCATGAGATGCATAAACTGGTCCTGGTGTCATTTTCCATGGACCCGACCATGAAGATGCCAACATCTGTCCGGTCGCTAAGATACTTTTCATAAGCTGTCTTATTGGCCTCGCTGGCATCATCCGCAGGCACTTTCTTTGGCTTATCCGTAAGGAAATACTCATGTCTGTCATACTGAAGGGCAAGCTTTAGGTTCCTTTTCCAAACTAGGTAGTTGGTCCCTGAAAGCTTGTCATTCGACAGAAGAGACTTTAGCGCTTCACTGCCAGAACGTGTTGATTTGGGTTGCAACGGTGCCATTATATCTACACATGAAAAATCATTCAATTATATTTTTAATTAGGTTAAAGTGAGAGATACTTGAGTATGAACATTTCTGATTCTTATTTCTGAATCTAAATCAAGATCTCCGCATACCCAAAACTGAAGTGAGTTAATCTCATCGCCCCAGTTTTGGACACTGGAGTAGGACAGTCTGGTCCTTTCACAAAACAATGTGATTCTTGGCCAGGGCTTATACATTATCTGTATACGACATTGCCCCATATCTGATACCCTGGCTCAGATCATCTAAGAATCGCAGCCAAGTCAACCACCTTTCAACGCATTGTCCCATCTGCATGGTTACTCCGCTAATGCGCACACACCCATACAAGATTGTCCATCTCCTTTTAGAACCCATTCCCATGGATCCATGTTAATCATATCCACCCATGGGTCTGTGAACTAATTGAAGTGATGAAATGTGGGCGGTATCTAGCTTGACTTGAAATTACTTGCCATTTTGAATGTCCATTCTCACTGATCATTACTTGATATGAACTTGAAATTATCATCTACAAATCCATGTAGAGATATTTTCATTCTGGTTTACATGTGTGTGATCAATTCATTATTATTAATCTTTACACGTGTGGGTGATGATCTAATTAACATAAACTTATGAGAATTAAATCATGCATACAATCATACATTCATAAACACAAATGTAAACTTGCTTTAGCTAGCCCGCTAACCCTACTTGAATAAACTAAAACCTATACTAGGTCTTGTCTTTCCTCATTCTCTTGGACTCCCACTTGCTCCACGCCTTCTTGGGATCTCCGTCCTTCCCTTCGGTTCTTCTCTTCTTGGGAATATGTAATTACATTTAATTTCAATAAAGTAAATGTCGTGACACGCATGTCACAATTAAATTATAACCCAAAAGCAACTCGCAGGATGCAAACCAAAATTGAATTCTAAATCGGGCTGACTTAGCAATCATGTTGCAAACACCGTGTTATCAAACAATCATGTTATCAAAAAAGCATGTTATAAAGCAAACATATTAATTCCAATTTTATCTTTATTTAAATCTAAGAAAAAGGTTTATCGAAATCGTGATTTTGAACCGGTTAATTTCTGAATTAGATCGGTTCATCCTCTAGTTTATCAAAACCGAACCGGTCTAAAATTTTAATTAATTATCGCTTAAAATTCTGGATTTTTTTGGGTTAGATCTGACCCAAATCCAATCCGGTTTGACCGAACCAAAATTGACCTGAAAGTCAATTAGAGTTCGGCCAAACCCTGGCCACCAGGGCTGGCCGCGCCATGACCGACGAGCCCGTGAGGGTTAACCGTGGCGGGCTGCCTGGCCGGTCTTGGTCAGGCCGTGGCCTGCCTTGGCTGAAGCCGAGAGGCTTGGCCGGTCAGCCCGTGGCTCGGCTAGGGTTGGCCTCTCGGCTAGCCTCGGCCTCCCACAGGTCTCGACTCGATCTCATTCAATTAAACTTATTTTCAGCGATAAATAATTAAATTCCAGCAAGTAATTCATTAACCAAAACTGGAAAAATTATTTTGCAAGTTTGAATCTCTTAATACCGAAATTAATTGCAAAATTAAATCTAGCCTATCATGCTCGAATACAATAAACATATGCTACCAGACTCTGATACCACTGAATGAATTTTGAGGGCTCCAATCAATTAATTTCATGCCCATAACTAGAAATTAACCTCAAAATCCATATAAAATAAGGATCTTATATGATCATTGATTGATCATGAGATCTAGGCTAGACAAACAAATATGATAATATACCTTTTGGTTGGAAATCCCTTATCACTAAACTTAATTCAGTGACCTCTAGAGAACGTCCACACGGGAAGAGCAATCCGAAGATACTTGCAACGATCCTTGCTAGAAGACCGAAGCAAGCAAAACAGGGAGGAAGAGAGGGAAGAGGCCGACCGGCCAAAAGAGAGAGAGAAGGGCTAGGGTTTTTCTTTTCTTGAAAATTATATCTTTTAAAATTCTTAATGGGCTTAAGGCCCAAATCTTATTAATTAATTAAGTAGGGAAGTCCATTCTTGCTTAGCCCAATCTGGCTAGGCCTATTTAGCTGAAATTAATTAATTAAATCTATTATTTTAGATTCTAATTAATTGGTCCAGCTAAACCGTTCTTGATTTTCGGTTTAATCATAAACCGAAATCGGTCTAATCTAGTTTAATCCAAAACTGGAAATTATCTCTCTTATGATTCCTCTACATGATTCCATCCGTTTTACTCAACCTTTAGTGTGTGACCCTCTTAGCTCGCGACACGTTGGCGGACTGGTAAAATTACCATTTTACCCTTCCCATTATGAGTGGCCTCTAGCAAGACATCATGATTACCCAACGCTTGTGATTATCGAGATTTCGACTTAACCTTGTCGTACATGAAACTATTCTTTTATCCTCTTGATATCTTGATAACCACGAGGCATAGACAAGTCATCCTCGTTCAATTGTCCTGTTTCCTTATCTGAGTTAACTGAATTGTGTCTGATACTCCATATAGACTGCATGACCACGCTATTATATTTCACTTGTACTCATCAAGTGGCCTAAACAGATATATGCTCGTACATCTTTATGAGGGATAAATCCTTCAGCGGTCTATTAAGTCAACTCATGTGACTCGTGATCGAGCCAATCACATTCGTTATTGTAACCCTGTCACATGAGACGTTAGACTGAGTCAAACTCGTCACTCATCACGTAGAGACCTCAAAGATCCTTCCGTCTGAGGATGTGATTTCACGTACCGACATATGATTATGTTCATGATTGTATTTATGTAACATACTCACGCGGGTCGTCCTATATCACCCCGTCTGGCGATACTATGATCTAACTCCGGACCCCTACTGGCCATGACAATTAGAGCGTGATCATTTAGAGTTAGCCTCATATCGATCATTTCTTATGAAGCTATTCTGATCAGGGACAGCTTAAGTGTGATTTTATGTGATCTGTAGATCTACTATTATGTGTTGACACATCAATGATACAAATCAAATCGTACTTAAATATTACTACAACACTTAGTAATATAAATGCTGATTTTATTTCAACTAATAATCTTATTATATGAGTAGATTAAAGATACATTTTGCTAGGGCACAAAATCACAACAACCAGTTCATTCCAGGTGCTTGGGGCTGCTCTTGAAAAAAAAAGAAAAAAGAAAAGAAATTGTTTGAGTAGAAACTTCGAGCACAAAACGAGTCACTCACCCAAAGTCCTTAAGAAGTGAGCGGAAAGTCAAGAAAAATGGCCAAATCTGAAATGAGATGACGTACGAGATAGTTGACAATGGCTAATATGCAAGAGCCAAAAATAAGTTTTGCAAGTTCGAAAATGAGGTAAATTACTCAAACCTCGAGTATGTGGAAATGTAAGGAGAAATTGTTAGTCATAACTGCCCGATTAGCTTCTTCTGATTATCCTTCCATACCCTTAGCACGAGCCAACGTTACAAGCCGACAAAGCCCTACACATAATCAATTCAATGGGTTCCCTACGATTAGTGGAGAAGGTAAGTTCAAAATTAGCATATGAATCTCAGACCATCTTGCAAAGAAAAAGGAGAGGCCAGAGAAAACACCGCTTATTGCCGGGATTAAGGGTATATCATCTCATTCTTTCTTGTTTTGCAAGCCGCTTTTTGAACTTCACATAATGAATATCTACTGCCAACCGTGTTCAATAGTATCCTTGAGAAAAATGTGCTAACATGTGTTTTGATCAAAATTTCTTCTCCAAATTTTTTGTCCCTGTGTGTCCTCCTTGTTTGTATAGCGGATTTGTGGGTAGTCCATTCTTAAAACCCTCAGGAGATGTCGAACACCTCCTATCGGGGTGATCCCGGGGTTTACAATCGGCACTTGTCTCTCTTTCTCTGTGTATGATTTGGTTTTCTCGGGATGAGAAAAGATTTAGTTGTTCATGATGTATTGTTCTTATTGATGTATGATGGATTAGAAAACATTGACTTTGAATCCATGAATCGAATTGATGTATTGTACTTATTTTCCTCTGATGAATGAGTGATGCTAGTTGTTCGTGATGTGTAATTTGCATTTTATCAAATTATCTTCTTCATGACTTGCTAGAATAAGGGCTTGAATTCGTATGATAGATTAGAGACATCTTTATTGCAAATTGTGCATAGAGCTTCGTACGAGGTGTCTTTATCGTTCTTTACTTAATGATGCATCTCCTTAATTGTTTGATGCATGATCGAGTTTATTGGTTTATGTTGTGAAACAAGCTTGTAAATGGAATTGTTCGGTAAAGGTCGGGTTGAAATTCTGTCTAGGGATAGTGGAGTTAGCACAATTACAATAGATATAGGTTCCCAAAACCGAAAGTTAGAAGAGTTCACGGAGTTTAATGCTTTTTAGTTTGGTTAAGTCTTGACTAGGGATAGCCTGGTTTCCTTAAACTATTCTTAGACCTTTCTTCACCCGGGAGGGAGTTTTAGGTGCTTTTGGATTTCTCGTTATTTCCATGAGTTGAAGAACTTTGTTACTATGCATACTTTTACATTTTCTTGTCTTGAAACCATTATATGAATTTAATACCCTGAATCACCGTCTTCTATTGTTTTGCCTTTTCTCGTTTGTTCATTTCACATACCGTACATTTATCATAATTTCAAACTATCGATTCGCTGAGATTAGTCAAGTAATTTAACTCGAGTGATCGAAGTCCTCGTTGTCCCTTGGGTGCGATAATTTTGGGTCATAATCCTACTTCCCTATATTACTTGCGACTGGTACACTGTCGGGTGTGCGAAAAGACACGACACATTTTTGTCGTCGACTTTTCGCCCGTCAAGTGGTTCCCTCTCAATCTTAGCGGTCTGAGCGTCGGGGGAATTGAAGGTATCGAGAGAGGTTGCTGTCCCAAACGAATTCTTTGTCCACCTCGCAAGCACGAGACGTTTGTAACACATAGAACTATATATTCGTGTTGGCTACTTAGAACTGGATACAATACACACCTCCGAACCTCTGAGATTGCAGGAACTTGTGGATGGCATCACTTAAATTATACCATGTGGCAAATTAAATATATTCGCCTTAGTGACTGAAGGTCGGAAGTAACGGCTGATATTATTTTTTCAAAGCCACGAGAATGTAGGACCATGTGAATAACACAATTTGAATCATGCCATGTGTCAACCCATACGTATTGCTATTATATATATAGTAGATTAAATTAAATCTTTTTAATATTCTCTGTTATTCTTCTCTTCTTAAAAATCACTTTTCTTTTTTTCTTTCTTTCTTAATATATTATTGTGTCGTCATCCTACGACGTAATTGTTAGTATTGCACCATCGTAATTAATTGAAATTATTTTGCACTGACGCAGTTGCCTAAAAGTTTAGTGTTATATCTTAAAATCACTTTTGCACCGTTCTTAGGAGACGTAGTTGCCACACTGTTATTATATGACGTAGTTTCCCCCAATCTCTCTTTTCCCTTTCTATTTATTTTTATTTTTTTGAACTCTCTGCCATCATCTCTTAGCCAATCTCTCTTTCGTAAGGAACATATGTTGGAATCAGGAGTGGATGTACGAGGGCAAGGGGGCAGCCGCCTCCCTTGATCGGAGAATTAAAGTTAAATTCGAACTCAACTAAAAACTAAATAATTAAACTCGAATTAGTTTTTGTTATATGCACATAATAATTATTTTACTATTAATATTAATTATATTATTAGTTAATTAGTTTTTTTAGTACAAAATTTTGTCCCCCTAAAAATTTCTAAATCAACTATTTCTTGCATGTTTGTGTGGTTAACTGCCCAATTTGATTGGCCTAGAGTTGCTTAGATATAGTCTTGATTGTCTTGTATGAGCCTTGCTTCATTACTTATTTGATCTTCTTTCAGGATGAGAGCTAAGGAGTGTATAAGTTTCTATGAGCTGTTAGTTAATTTGAGAAACTAATAGCTAACATCTGATCTAGATATCATTCAATATGTTAGGATATCTGACTAGCGCACATACTCACTATATAATCGTTGTCTGTTACATGTTCAATCTTATTTTGGGATCGGAGCCTTAGACTCGTTGAGATGCGTTGACGATTACGAGGACTCAAGAAATTGATGGTTGAACAAAAAATTTGAGCACATATGGGTGATAAGACTTCATGACCAATCTGATATCTGTGGAACCAACCTTGGATTATTATGACAATAATTAAACGACACAAACACGTGCACTTGCGTGTAAGTAGGGTACCTTGACATCGTTCATAGGGTCTAGGGCCTCAGTGTCAAGTTCGTGGCACCTTTAACACAAGAAAGCCCTGTTTGTACTTCGAAAAAAGTGCGTCCACGAATTTGAGTAATGCCTGCCTAGATGCATGGGCTATGGATGTGAGCAGGGATATGTTATGTGATGTGGTGGTTTCATGTGTACTACTGCATTGTTCAAGCACAGAGTTTCAAAAAATAGTTCCCACATTCGCCTTCTTAATCAACTTTCTAGATCACACCGTCATAACCACTCCCTCACTCTTATTGTCGTCTACGGATGGGCACAAGAGCATTACAACTACACGGTCACTTTGTAATACACCTCGTTCTGTAACTGTCGAGTTTCAACTATAGTATATTGGGAGCAAAATTATCATAATGAATCATATGTGATCAGATTGATTTAGACCACATTCTATATCATGCATATAATTCAATCTCTCCACATAAGAATAATTCAATATCATGCATATAAAGCAGTCATCCAAGGGAAATTAGAATAATTTTTCCATTTGTATGATAAATAAAATTGAAATATGTACAACTTCATAGGATGATGATTGATATGATATAATGACATTTCGATTGATACGATGTTCTCCATCTCATTTTGGGGTTTTTAGCATTTATATTTGATGCGAATTCGATAAAATCTTAAACTTAAAAAATGTCGGACATCATCATATTATTCAAAAGACGAGATACAAGTCTTTTCAAATGATATGACATTGTTCAACACTTTTGAGGGTTTTAAGGTTTTTTATATCCGATGCAATTCTGAGGATCGAATGTAAACCCTACAAGGGTCAGACATGTTCATATTAATCAAAAATAGTTTAGTTCCCTTCTTCTCCTTTTAAATAAACTTTACCTTAATTTAGGATTAAGTATGAGTGGGTGATAGATGTCAATTTGAACGACGCTTACGAGTATAGGCTACTTCTAAGAGGTTTGTGCGAGAGAGTTTTATGCGAAATTTATGATGATCACAAGAATGAAATATTTAAACATTGTCATGATTTTTTATACAGAGGGAGAAGAGACATGATATCAAACTATGCCCCAAGAGTAATTCAAAAAATATATAAATATAACCTCTTATTGTTTTTCAAATTCGGACAGCCTTAAACTATTTATTTTAATTAATTACGTGATACTTGGGCATGACGTAGAAATTGAAAGGGTAGAAAGGTCCAAGTGGTTATAACTTTTGTTTCGTCCCACGGAAGGGAAGAGAAGAGAAGAGTTGGTCCAAAGGAGCTTTCTCTTGATTGAATCCTTTTCTGTATCGCTGCTATTATCTTTTCCCATCCTCGTCAACGCTTCTTCATCTCAATTTTGCTCAATTTTGTTTTTCCTCTCTTCAATTCAATTTCGTTAATCATCGATTCATAGTCATGGCCACAACTGGAAACAAGAGCATCAACGCCAAACTGGTTAGTTTTTTATTCAGCTGATCTGCGTGTTTGTGATTTTGTACATGTGTGTCGTTTCGATTTCCGGAAATCCTGTCTGGCTTGTGCCTTCTGACACAATTCTCGAAAGTATTGTTTGGGTTTTGTGTTGTATCAAAATCTGATGTGGGTGGATCGTTGAAAGTGTCATTGAGCGAAAATCAGATTTGGGTTCTTGCTTCCACGATTTGATCATACTGAAAGTTCTCATCTTTAGAATTGTGATTCGGTTGTTCTTGGTTTACTCTTCTGCTTGTGCTTGTTAGAGAAGGGAAAGGGGAAAAGTGCATCTTTTTCCATCACTGTATAATTTATGTATGCCCATTGACCAAATCTCTGTGTGGGAATTGTGGTATCTGGATGTTTGTTTGAAGGAACCTTGATTATTTTGCTCGATCTGTGTCTATTTACTAGATGTTATATGCTTATCAACTAGATATTATATGTTATTTTCAAAGTTTAAACCTCTGCTGAACCTAAGAATCTAAAGCAAACTCAATCCCTTTTGTTTGTTAAAAATGCCAGCATCAGCTGCTTGTATGTTGTACATTGAATAGGGAATGCATTTTTCTGTTTCAGTAAGTTATATTGATTTTCATTTACAGAGGGCATGAGTTAATTCCGTGGGCTAACTGTGCTGATTTTAATTCTTGATTTGCTGTCTCTTACTGATCAATAAAGAACCTTTTTCATATCAGCAATAATCGCAAGTGTGAGGAATTGGAACCAGAAACCTCATACTTATTATATGAGGTTTCTGCCACTTCTCCCACAACTCTTGCAGGTTGTTGTTTACCTGAAGTATTTTTTAGTTGTTATACACACACACACATGTTCAATTAAAAATGGGGATTTTCCCTTTTACCCTCAAAACATTTCTGGTTGTTTGTGGTTGAGTTATTATCTAATTAATCTCATTGTTTCCAATCTTTTTTCTTGTTGATTTTGTATTTCAGGTGCTACTTGGGGATGTTGGGGCTGGAAAGTCAAGTCTTGTTTTGCGTTTTGTGAAAGGTCAATTTATTGAATTTCAGGTAATTGTGACTCCCAAATTTGGTATTGTACAAAATTTCAATCAAATTGGCCCTTTGGGATTCTGAAGTTTTGACTTCTATTACTTGCTATAGGAATCAACCATAGGTGCTGCCTTCTTCTCACAAACTTTGGCTGTAAATGATGCTACTGTAAAGTTTGAGATATGGGATACGGCAGGTCAAGAAAGATACCATAGTCTGGCACCAATGTACTATAGAGGAGCTGCAGCTGCAATTATTGTGTATGATGTAACAAATCAAGTACGTGAATTCAATATAGTATGCTTTCCTTTTTCTGCTTGGTTTTGAAAATTCTTAACTTTTATCCGACCGATCTGTACATTAGAACATCAATTGTACCATGATCTGATGTATGTCTATAGAAGGCTTATGAGCATAGCCCATATACCTCCTGTGAGTTAGATGCATCTCTATTTATTTATTTTTATTTAATCTCTGTATTGTGACATCTTTCTCATATTTTAATTTGTTACCTTTTTATCTTTGATATATTGTATATGTTTGCCAGTGTATTCAACAAGCTAGTGTTAGATTTTTTTTTTAATTTGCTTATTAGCAGTTGGGGCAATGTCTTTAACTGTCATTTTGTCTTTCTTGTAGGCTTCATTTGAGAAAGCAAAAAAATGGGTCCAAGAACTTCTAGGTCAAGGTAATTATTTATCTTTGTCTAGTTTCACAGTAATCCTACATACGAAATGAACTGGGACATGGAGATATTATTTAAGCTCCTCTCTACACATAAGTTCACTCTATTATGTCATGCGCTTCATTGATCTCAATATAATATTACGGTAGCCTGTGGTTAATTTATGTCATTATCTTTTTGAATCCATTAAGTTGTTTCTTATGTACTTTATTTTCACATTTACACTGCAAAAGGGAATCCAAATATGGTTATGGCTCTTGCTGGGAATAAGGCTGATCTCCTTGATGCAAAGAAAGTGACGGCAGAGGCAAGTGGTTATTATACCTCTCTTCTTTTTCTTCGTTAATTTCATATAATAAATTATATCAGGTGGAAACTTGGTAAATAGCCAGGCCGGACAGTCTCTTATGTTATGAGATGACTCAGCCTCAATGTAAATCTTTAAATAATGAAACCGTGGTCGTACGTCATACTCATATGGTAATGTTATTGTTGCAGGAAGCACAAGCATATGCACAAGAGAATAACCTGTTTTTCTTGGAAACATCTGCAAAAACTGCAGCTAATGTCAATGAAATCTTTTATGAAATAGGTATGTTCCCTCATGGTTGGGGCAGTTATAAGTTTCTATGATGGAAGAAAAAATTCAAATTTGAAACTGTTTTCTAATATGGAATTATGAACTCGATATTTTGTTTCTGAACCCCTTGTTATTTTGCATGTTTAAAACATATTCCATTATCTTCTGTGGATGCTATAATGCTGTTAGCTATCAAATCCTTTAGAAGGATTGTTTGAATAAAATACAATAAATTTATTTCTAGTACCAATATGAAGATACTGGTGCTAGTATCCCTTTAACCTTTCGTGCTCTTGTGGTATCTTTTGACAGAGTTTAATTGATATATGTTTTTATCTTTGGGTACAGCCAAGAGACTACCTCGAGTGCAGCCAGCACAAAACCCATCGGGAATGGTTCTAATGGATAGGCCTCAAGAAAGCGCAGCAAGTGCATCTTGTTGCTCTTAAATGTTCGTATTGTTTATTTGATAATGACCTGCTTGCATGTATCTTCTCGATAGCTCCCTGTAAGCACTATGGTGGTTCTTGTTTCCTTGTGAGAAGATGTAAATGAATGTTTTTCTAGGGTCTCTTATTCGTGTAGTTGACTGCATTGGAGATGTTTTATCCTGTAATGATAATTAAGTATCTGCAAATGAAATGCATTGTTGCCATTGAAAAGTAGCTAGAAAGTGCATAATTTACCATGTATGTTGCAAAGCACAATCCATTTGTCAACCCAAGTCCATATACACTTGGTTTCAGATACCCAAACCCACCTCATGTCTTCTTATTTGTTCATTGATATAGAATCTGTATATTCGTCTTTAACGATTAATTTAATAATATGCTCTCATTAATTTTGGAGTTCAAATTATATATTTTTTAAAAGTGTGCACTTCATAGCAGCTCATATAAAGAATCAAAACTCTCTAATTTATATGTACAATTGCAGCAAGGAAAACCAGCCAAACATGTTTTGCATATTAGTATATCTAACTTTTTTTATCTTGTTAGTTCACTTAAAAATTCATATTGTAGTTAGATGGATTGCAGGTCATTGTTTTCTTCTTCAAAATGTGTACTTGGGCAAAGATGACTTTATAGAAACTAATCGAGAATTAAATAAGAAGGGAGGATTAGTAAAAAATTATAGTGGATTAATCTTGACTAGTTGGGTTTTTTATAGAACTGCTTACGATTAATTTTTCTTATAATAAAAAAATGAAATGGAGTTGCCCGTTTTCTTTTCTTCTCTCGCGTGCACATCATTGATTTCCGTCCGTGAGAGTTTAGATGTATACGAGTTCGGAGGCAACTAGGTAATCGGCGAGCTCGAGTTGAAAACAAATATATATTTTTATTATTTGAAATAAATATAGGCATTTGCAATTAGCAAGATGACATCCAGTTCTTATAAAAATAAAATACACTGCAAAATTAGAAGTTACACTTTGGGTTTAATTACACTTTGTCCATAGTATAGTGGCGTGTTTTACACTTTACTACAACTATAACAAAATGCTCAAAATCAAGTCGGTTAGTTGCGTTGTTTACACTCTGCTCTAACACCGTTAGAATTTGTACAGAAAACTTTAAAAAAAAAAAAAGATAGACAAAACACATCTAAATTGATTTGAAATCAATTCAATCTGATTTGGCTCTGACCAATAATAAACCAAAAATTGAAATATGGTCTAAAAAATTAGACCGGTTAGACCAGATCTCAATCTCCTCCTTCTTTCACGAGCATTCATCACTGGAGTTGGGCTAGGCCTCGCGAAACCAGATCTGATCTCGAACTCGAAGTCGAAGTTGCCGGAGACATTGTCGGCAACGGAAGCAGCCTTCTCGTGCTGGAGACGGAGATTATCGACATTGCCCTCGATTCAACCCATTGATTACCCTTTGGAGACGTTGTCGATATGGGTCCGTAGAACTTGATGAAATTGCCGTCGAAGAGGCAATTGGGGACGATGACATTGGAGAGGCAATCGATGTGATCTCTGATCTCCGATAATCGCTAGCCCATGATGAACATGGGAAAATTGAATTTTGATTGAGTTTGTTGATTTTGAGAAAAATGGGTCTTACGACGGCAGCTCAAGGTCATCGCCCTCTTATTCCTCGTCATCGTTGTCAGCAACGGTACGAACCAGGTCATCCGACGAGTTTACATCAGCAACCGCCATAGAACATCAGCGAGTCTTCCTCAGTCACCTCGCTCGCCATCAGAGATTCGCGCAGTGAAGTCGAAGAGAGATTTTGTGATGGAAGCACATATCTTCTTGTCGCTGGAGATCTGCTTCTGGCGTGGTCATCTTTAAAAACAAGAGACGGACAGGTAGGGGTTTCGAGGGTTTAGCTGTGGAGAGCCTTCTCGAGCCACCGCATCGTCCACCCTGATCTCTGTCTCCTCCGACAACTCTGCATCACTCGCCTCCAATAGGAACGAGTAGTGGAAGTAATTTTTCGGCAGATCGTCGATCGTCACCAGTGAGAACTCAATCCCTAAATTCAGGTAATTCTAATCGGTCGAACCGGTTAAATTGCTCATATTATATCTTAATTATGGTTTCTGAGCAGTCTGAGCTAAACCATATTGAAACTATTTCAAATCAATTCAAAGGTAGTTTTATCTTATAAAAAAAAAGTTTTCATCCAAATTTTAACAATGTTAGAGCAAAGTGTAAAACAACGTAATTAACCAACTTGATTTTGAACTTTTTATTATAGTTGTAGTGAAGTGTAAAACAAGCCACTATACTATGAGGAAAGCGTAATTAAGTCTTCCACTTTTTACAATCATCTCACCATATAATTTATGTTTCTTCATGTAATTGAAAGCAAAACCAGCAATTGCATTCTCACAATTTCAACTTATTATAGTTCTTTTTCAAACTAAAAACCAAGAAAAATGTCTCTCTTTTCGTGTTTCTCTCCTCTCTTCTGTAAACTTAGGCTGCCGCCGCTGTCAAGCTCCGATCTTGACGCGATGGCGGCCATCCTGTATTACGTCCGGCAGGTGGCGTGGGAGTAGCTCACGTGGAGTTTGGTGGAGCACGCAGAGCTCGGGCAAGTAGGGTTTGGTCCTAGATCTAGTTTTTCCATATTTAGGATGGTGGGCAGAAGAAGTTCCGACGGGTGAGGGGTGGCGGCGAAGCTGGGTTGGGCTTCCTGGAGGCGGTGACCATGCGGCGTAAAAGGATGGCCAAATGTGGCATTTTCCAGATCTGGGTCGGTGGTCATCGGGGCGCGGGCGAGGTGGCAGGCGGGGTGGTGGCGACCGCTCGTCGGTGGCAGCCAAGTTGCCGGAGTCTTTTGGTTTGCCAGTTCGGTCCTTTCCGGTCTTTGTCAGTATTGACCGGTTTGGTCCGTCAGTTTCGTGGCATGGTCGGCAGATTGGAGAGGATTTTGATATGGTGGTTTCGACCCTAAATATGTTTCCTTCTCTTGATCTGTTCCGTTTTCGGAGCTGCTCGGTGGGGTGGTTTAACTTTCGTGTTTGTCGGGCTTAATTGGATTTTTCCTCAGGTAAGCGGTGAACCGGGACATCCCGAGAAGCCCAGTAATGGGTGATAATCGGATACCCCCATGGGAGGTGCTTGAGGAGCAGTGCTCGCTCAGTTGCAGAGGATGTCCTCCCGAGGATGGTGGAACGGTGGTCGGTTTAGTGTTTGTTGTTTTAGGTTGTTCGTGCGTTTCGTGTTTAATTTAGTTTGTTTAGCGGTTGTCAGTGTGTCTGACGTGTTTTTATTTGTGTAGTGTGCTTAGTTCAGGTGGTCGGTACTTCCGACGTGGTTGCTTGGAGGTGTCCAGAGAGGTAGGGTGTCTATAGGTTGTCTTTTATTGTTACTTGTAAACTGTACTCGGCCAATGCTCGATCTTCGGGTGTGGAGTTTTTCTCTCTCGTAATTTCATTAATGAATATTTGGTTTGTTTTAAAAAAACACTTGCATTCTCACCAAGCGAGCGACAACGAAATGAAAAATAAAAAAGGGAAAAGTTCACTTACCTCCCATGTAGTTTACGCGATTTTCACTTAACTCCTTTAAAAAATAAAGTTTTTTTGTAAACCCCTCAACTTTACAAATGTTTTCAGTTAAGCCCAACAGTGTTAATTTTTGATAAAAAAAAGTCCAAAATACCCTCTATTAATCATTAAATTTTTAAAACATTGTCATTAACTATGCAATTACAGCCACTAATCTCCATTTTTGGCAGAGCCAAGAAATTTCCTATAAGCATATCATTATTGATTATATGTTTTTCCTCAACATATAATTGATTTTTGGCAATAACCTCTCTCAGTCCCTATTTTCGGCTCAATGACCACCAAATGGTGTTTGCCTTGAGCCTGAGCTTGCAGCTTGAAACCCACCACCACAATCTTTGTTTTTCCACTTTCTCTTCAACAACCCAGATCATATCTAAGCTATAGCAAAATCAAAAATCACGTAGGAATCATTCAACAACGCATGAACTTAGACTTTTTCTCTACAAAAATGACAATTTTTGCTTCAGAACCAAAAAGGGAAAGAGGCCCGATGCTCCAACTTAAATCAATGGCTACCACCACCACGTCTACCAAAGCCGCTATGGCCCCGTGCTCCGTCGTCGGACCCACTGCCAAGCCCTCGATCTCCGCTCAAACCCTCTTGAACCAGATCTGTAGCAGAGGAGGAGCGATGCTCGGTCTTGGCATGGCAGCGAGGCTCACCGGGACATCGCCAAACCCAGAGGCTATTGTGGTGACTCTGAAAATTCTGTGGGTATTGTACAAGATTCTACAACCGGCTCCGAACATGTACAGACGGGAAGAGATGGGGGAGAGAGGAGCCGTTTGTAAAGTTGAGGGGCTTACAAAACGATTTTATTCTTAGGGTGAGTTAAGTGAAAATCGCGTAAACTACATGGGAGGTAAGTGAACTTTTTCCATTAAAAAAATATGGGGTAATTCCACTTAGGTCACCACAAACTTTTGTAGTCTCACTTAGGTCACCAAAAATCTAATTTGCTTTCTGAGATCACCAAAAATAAATGTAGTCTCACTTAGGTAAAAAAAAATCTAATTTATTTTGTGATGTCACCAAAATGAACTTTTGTCTCACTGTTGGTCTATTTTTATTTTTAAAAGACCAAAATGCCCCTCATTTATTTTCAAGTTTTCAAAATATGCCAATTCCCTTCAAAAATGACATTTCCCTACACTCCACCGCTGACCACCATGCCCCTCGTCGTCGGTGCGTTAGGGACGGAGATGCACATAGGCGTATTGGGGGAGACGAGGATTTGGGTCAGTTCCTGCTCAAGCAGGCACGCGACGACGTGGCCTCCAGCAAAGGTCCGACGCTGGGCTCTGAACCGTTCACGGACCGTAGCTCGAGCCCTTCTTGGTCTCTGCGGCATTATGGTTCTTGAGGGAGATGTAGATGCACACCACAGAGGTGGAGGAAGCCGTGGGAGGTGAAGGAGGTGGAGGAGGTCGTGGGAAGTGGAGGTGGAGGAGGGCGAGCTCGTCGCCGACAGAGGAGGGCGATCTCGTTGCCGGAAAAAATGGAGTGCACACGTTGAAGAAGATGGGGTAATTCCAAAATGAGAGGGGCATTTTGGTCTTTTCAAAATAAAATAGACCAATAGTGAGACAAAAGTTCATTGTGGTGACCTCATAAATTAAATTAGAATTATGGTGGCCCGTAGGGGGGTGTATTCAATTAGGATTTTAATGGATTTTGAATGACTTTTAAAAGTTCATGGATTCTCAAAGTTTACAGGACTCTTTCAAGTCTTGAAAGAGTCTTGATGATTTTAATGGAATGACTTCGCAAATCTCATGATTTGAGATGATAGTATTCAATCATGATTTTAATGGATTTAAAAAGTCTTTTAAAGTTTTGTGGTATTTAATCATGATTTTAGAAATACTTTTAAAGTCTTGTGGTATTCAATCATGACTTTAAAAATACTTTTAAAGTCTTGTGGTATTCAATCATGACTTTAAAAATACTTTTAAAATCTATAGGTATTGTAAATGTCAATGACTTTAAATGATTCTAAGAAATGGATGACTTTGAATGATTTTGAAAGTCTTTGAAGGTATAAAAAACTCTTTTGAAATATCATCTCAAATCATGAGATTTGCAAAGTCATTCCATTAAAATCATCAAGACTCTTTATAGACTTGAAAGAGTCTTGTAAACTTTAAGAATTCATGAACTTTAAAAAGTCATTCAAAATCCTAATTGAATACGCCCCCCCTAAAAACTTTTTTATACCTACAAAGACTTTCAAAATCATTCAAAGTCATCAATTTCTCAAAATCATTTAAAGTCATTGACATTTATAATACCTTTAGATTTTACAAGTATTTTTAAAGTCATGATTGAATACCACAAGACTTTAAAAATATTTTTAAAGTCATGATTGAATACCACAAGACTTTAAAAGTATTTCTAAAATCATGATTGAATACCACAAGACTTTGAAAAACTTCTTAAATCCATTAAAATCATGATTGAATACATCCTTTACATTTATTTTTGGTGACTTCAGAAAGTAATTTAGATTTTTGGTAACCTAAGTGAGACTAAAAAATTTGTGATAACCTAAGGAAAATTACCCAAAAAATATCCATAAAATTGGAAAAATAGGTAGGAGTCCTCTGTAGCTCAATTCACTTGTTGAAGAAGCTGACTCACGTAAAACCCTAGGCTAGGAGTAGCGGGTTTTACAATTTCGACTGCAGAAATGTCTCGTAATTTCTGAATCTCACTTACAAAGCTCGCATCTACTTACTTGCTCTGCGTCTTCTCCAAGTCCAGGTACCAAATCAACCACTATATCTGATTCCAATTCTGATTACTCTTATGTTTATTTTGTGAAATTAGTTAATTACCTCCAATCTATTCTATATCCCTTGATTCAGTTACGTTACATCTTGTTGTGATGAACATACCCAGAATCCACCAACTTTCTAAACTGTCCCGAATGATTTCCCAACTTGTTCATTCCTCTTCCTCTCCCTTTGTGTTTCACAATCACAAAGCAATTTCTAGGCATAACCCACCTCCCATATTGCTTCAAATTCGATGCTTTAAGCTTAAGGGTTCTAGCTTTACTGCTAGGCAGGCGTCTGGTATGAGAAATGAGGCTCGGGGCGTGCTCTGTGACTACCTGCATTCTACAAGGAGCATTATCTATACTGATGCTGAGCATATCAGTAGAAATTGCCCCCTTTTTCTTCAGTTCTTGATATCCAAGATTGATGGCCACAAAGATGTCACCCATTCCTTGACCAGATTCCTCAGCTACAGTCCTATCAATGAGTTTGAACCTTTCTTTGAGAGTTTGGGTTTGACCCCATCTCAGTATTTGCCTCTTCTTCCGCGGAATACGATGTTCTTGAGTGATGATCCCGTCTTGCTTCAGAACTACCATTCTCTTTCCACTTATGGGATTCCGCGTATTAAGATCGGTAAGATATTCAAGGAAGCCAAAGAGATTTTTGAATATGGCCATGGGATATTAACTACCACACTTCAGGCTTATGAAAGTCTGGGTCTAAGCAAACCCACAGTTATCAAGCTCGTTATATGCTCCCCTTTGCTTTTGGTGGGTGGCGTTAACAGTGATTTTGCTAATGTTCATGAAAAATTTAAAGGATTAGGATTTCAAAATGATTGGATCGGAGGGTATTTATCTGCTAGTATTACATGTGACTGGAAAAGAATGCTTGATACTTTGAATTTTCTTGATACTGTGGGTTATAATGAGGATCGAATGGGTAAGTTGCTTACAACAAATCCTGCATTACTATTTGAAGGTTCAGGGAAGAAGATATATGTATTGTTTGGGCGGTTCCTGAAATTGGGTTTCAAAATGCATGAGGCGTGTTCTTTGTTTCTGCAGAATGCACAAATGTTATCGAATAATTATGCTCAAAATCTTCTGCATGCAGTAGATTTCCTGTTTCAGATTCAAATGGGTATAGAAGACATTGCAGATATCGTGTCTGCTCACCTCCAGCTTCTGGGGTCATCTTCACTGAAAAGACCAAGAACGCTATGCAAGATGCTAAATGTTAATAAGGATGGCTTATGTCAAGTCATAAAGGAAGATCCACTTAGGTTCTTCAGCTTGGCTTCTAACTCAAAAGTCAATAGCAATGAGCGGCAATCCTCAATATATCTGGAGAAGACAACTTTCTTGTTGAGCGTGGGATATGCTGAAAACTCAGAAGAGATGTCAAAGGCATTGAAAGTGTTCCGAGGCAGAGGGGATCAGTTACAGGAAAGGTTTGATTGTCTGGTGAAAGCTGGTTTGGACTACAATGTAGTTGCAGACATGGTAAAAAAATCTCCTGTAGTGCTGAACCAAAACAAAGAAGTAATTGAGAAGAAGATTGATTATTTAATAAATTGGTTGGGCTATCCACTAGAGTATCTAGTGGCATTTCCATTGTACTTGGGGTATAGTATTGAGAGGATCCACCTTAGATTTTCAATGTATGCTTGGCTGAAGAAGAAAGAATCTGCAGTAAACCCCATGTTCTCGTTATCCACTATACTTGCTTCTTCAGATGCACGATTTGTAAAGTATGTTGTTAATGCTCATCCTGAAGGTCCAGCCATGTGGAAAAGTTTAAAGGAAACACCAGTTTCAACCTAAGAGACCCAACTTACTCGGGAAGTCAGTGTACAAGTAGATGTAGAACTGTGTTGGTAACGTAGATATTCAATGGTACTTTTTTTTTTTCATTTGCCTGTTTCATTTCATTCATTTGTTGCCCTTGCAAAAGTTAAAATGTCGCTTGAAATGTTAATATACAAGATAATGTTGAGAATGAAGGTTGTGTGGGTGCCTGCTGAGATATGTGTAGCAAAATGAGTAATTTTCAAGGATTTTTTCTTCACATTAGCATTATCTTGAATGAGCTAAATTTTGACAAGACAAATGTGTGTTCATTAAAAAAAATCATGAAGGCATGGATTACCATAAGACAAGGAAAATAACAATAGCCAAAGAAAAAGAAAACATGTCAGAAAAGATAAAATCAAATCAAATCATGAAGGCAATGACGACAAAAGTATGGAGATAACATTATAAAAAATTAGGACGGATGACAATATAAAGGCTAAAAAGACAAACATCATGATCGATAAGGAAAGATAGAAGACTGTAGGAAAGACGAGAAAAAATGACAAGAAAAATAGGCCAAATACATGTGAAAGTGTATATTAACGAATGATTGATGATTACAATATGATACAAATGTCTCTATATATAAACTTGATGATCTAGAGTTTACACAAAATATGACGGTTAGGGTTTACACATAAAGATACAATACACGTAGTCTCAACCCATATATTAAAGTAATATAATAATAATATATCTAACACGCTCCCGCAGTCGGACCAGGAGGAACGTTGAAGGTTTAGATTGGAACAAAAGTCTTCAAAGAGAGCAGTCAGAAAGTGTTTGATAAATATATCTGTAAACTTGAGAAATTGTGGTATATGAGGCACGTGAACTTGATCTACACGCTCCCGCAGTCGGAGCAGCGCTGAATGCTTAGATTGGAACAAAAGTCTTCAAAGAGAGCAGTCATAAAGTCTTTGATAAATATATCTGCAAACTTGAGAAATGCTGGTATATGAGGCACATGAACTTGATTTGCAAAACTTGAACCATATTAGTAATCGAGATTGAGAAAAGAAACTGAGGGAGGTGAGGAATATAAGAAGAAGACTGGAACAAATTGAAAAGGATAATTGGAAGAGAGTGACGTATGAATAAAAGATGAGAGTGAGGAATATAAGAAGAAGACTGGAACAAATTGAAAAGGATAATTGGAAGAGAGTGACATATGAATAAAAGATGAGAGAGAGAGAGAGAGAGAGAGAGATTAGGGGGAAGGTGTGTCAACCACGTCTCATGAGGACGGTGCAAAAATGGTTTTGATGAAGAAAGAACAATAATAGAGAATATTGAGAAGATTAAATTTAATAATATGAGAAATTAATATAGAAATAGAATAGAGAGTGTGAACGAAGAAAAAAAAGAAAGAAAAAAAGAGAAAGAAAATCATAAGAATAAAGAAGGAAGAAAAAACAAGTGGTGAGAGAATGTAGAGAAGAAGATTAATAGATAGAAGAAAAAAATCTAATTTAAGAATAAAAAATGATACTAGGTAAAGGAAAGTACTTGAGAAAAGGAAAGTTAAGGTTAAGAATTAAAAATCGAGAGATTTAGAGAGAGTTTTTTTTTAGGTTAGAAGATGAAAAGAAAATTACACAGAGAAGAAGAAGAAGAAGAAGGGATGGAGATTGAAAATAAAGAAGAAGACAGGAAAACAAAAAGCTTTTAAAGGAGCACCCATATATTGGTGCCGTGAATGAGTAAAAGGAGAAGAGAATAAAGACAAAATAGAGAGGAAGTTGGGATCAAGTATAAGTTTTGAACAAAAGGATGAACAAGAATTTTAGACGTAGAAGACATGAATGTCTGCGGTAGATTTGCGAAAAAAGAATGTAAAAAACAATTGTCTCGCCCACCCATTAAATCATTATTAACGAGTGGGCAAAGGCACACGCAACAAAAAGATGTAACCAAGATTTAACTTAAAACTCTGATACCATGAAAATAATTATATTGATGAATGATTAATGATTACAATATGATACAAATGTCCTTATATATAGGCTCGATGATCTATGGTTTACACAAGATATGACGGTTAAAGTTTACACATAAAGATACAATACACGTAGTGGGCCTCAACTCATGTATTAAAGTAATATAATAATAATAATATATCTAACAACATGTATAATTTTTTAGAAAATATTAGAGTGTAAAAGGAAGAGGAAAAACTAAAAGATCTCTATATAAGCAGTGTCATTGTAATAGAAAGACAAGTTTTACCATCCACAATCAATCCTAAGAAAAACATTTCAATACTTTCTACGTGTTCAGATAAACACCTAATTTATTTATAATTTCTACCATTGCAATATCATAAATCCAAAAAATATCACTATAAAATTATACCATGTTTAAGTTAGCTCTCATCCTAAGTACATGCAATTCAGAAGTTATTGTCAAGAAGCTCCTAACACCTGCGTCATGCCCTATAGTTAAGTGACGTCAAAGAGATTGAAAGTCAGGTTGAGTTGAGGTCTCTAGAGATTTAAAAACCATTACTAAGGTATGAAATTAAAATTTACTCATTATAGTTTTATGTAAGTGTTTATGTAGTTATGGTGTTAAAATTGGTTGAAAATTATAGATAATCCCACAAAAATGATTTTTGTATCCCTAATAGTTTTCATAAAGTGTTATTGTAAAACACCCTCTATAATAGATGATGAGATCAAGAGTATGAGTTTCTTACCCCGCAAACTAAATTTTGACAAGCCAAATGTGTTCATTAGAAAAAGTTGATAGTTTGTTTTACTCTCAGACAGCTTTTTCAATACTGATTGATTCTCATATTCTAACAGAACTACATAAAGGAGAAAAAACAAAGATATGATAGAGGAATTGTACGGTACAACTTTCATTGGTAAGCATTTGTATAAGTATTTTTACACATTAAGAACTCGAGTTCAGATTTTTACATCAGTTGAAGAAGAAAAAGAGACTTCTCACTTTCACAGAGCAGGTCTCGCCTAGCTATTTTACACATTAAATGGAAGGAAAATTACAAAATTTCATCAAACTATGAACTTAGTTCATTAGGCTTGTTTGAAATATACTGCACATGACTTTACTGTTTTCTAAGCTTCTTATTTACACCATGCTTTAGAGAGGATGAAGATGACGTGGGAGACAGGCCACTGCGGTTGAACCCGGCCTTGTCCTTGTTAAATGCCTTCTGCACGTCATCTTTGAGCTCTGTAAAGCGCATCCTCTTAATCCTCTGTTCATCTGGCGTGCCCTTGTCAAGGAAAAACAAATCCGGAAGGTCATCTTCCATGAACTTATCCAGCACTTCAGAGCAATGAGGGAAGTAGCGCCGACCCATCTCCACTGTCACAATGTTAACGACAGAGTTCAGGCAACACCAATCTATAGAACAAACTACTTTGCCTAAAACAGGCATCTGTAACTGACTATTGTAGACAAGTCCCATTACAATTAGTAATAGAAATTTTCCAAATTAATAACAAGTCAACTTCAAATGTATAAGCCTTGATGATTAATAGTGAAATAAATTATTATGAATTGATGATGCACTTCAGAGAGAACATATATAGCCATGTGATTTAACTTTCATAAGACAACTTACGAATGTGCACCCAAATTCACCATATAGTAAAAGCAAATGAAAAAGCATATCTTTTTTACCAGATGGAACTTGAAAATTTCAGTTGGTGCTTTATTACATCTCTATCCTGGGGCAATTCCTCAATGTTACCAATAAATTGGCTTGTTGCAACTTGTATACCCAATAACATCCAAGACTACGTGCACTTCAAATTAAGTTGTTCTCAGTATACTGTAACTATTTAGCACCAATATAAAGCCAAAAGAAAAGGCACAAATCAAGGCATAAACCATAAGCTAGGAATATGACAATAACAACTTCAGCAGACTACACCAAGAGGATAGACCAACAAATCAAAATGAGAGAAAGCAAAACACACCAATATATGATAAATTAATATTTATCATTTACCTGTTTTCATAAGGGTGTCAATCCTAGAACGGAGCCTCTTGTTCTGTGCAATTGGTGTCTCGTTTAAATCAACTGCCCTCAAATTACCATTTGAACCTCTTGACCTAGAAAGGCCAGCAAACTCAGACGTCTCGGCATGGGCAATGTCCATGGCTAGCTTAGCTTCAGTGGGGAAGAATAACCGTGCAAATGCCACTACAAATTACAAAAATTAATTAGCACTCATCAAAAGCATATTATTTTAATTGGAAGTTGCTGAAGCCCTTAACTGGACAGTACACCATAGATTGGTAGAATATGGTGTCTTTACATTGATATTTATAAAACCATTATCCTCAAGCTTAATCACCTCTAACTATGCAATATTGCCAACTAAAAGTTGAAAAGTTTACCCATCTATGGGTACTACTATAATGGGTATCCATATGTTAAGAAGTTGACTAGCATAGATACTTCGAGTTAATAATTAAACAGAGAATAACCCCAGATACTTTTACATGAAAGTACCTCTATTTTCTAAGTAAAGAAGCTTCATGTGCAGATCATCGGCGACTGTCTCAGTAGGGATTGCTGAATTCCCAGCCATTGGATTCCTCCGCATTTCTCGTTCCAGAACATCAATACATATCCTATCTTTGTTTGCTTCCTGTCCTTGCTCAGTTTTTGCATGATAATCCTTGGGCCGTGTTAACCTCCTGCAGATACTAACTGCACTCTGTCCATCCAATGTCACTTCTGATGCACACGCTCCTTTTGTCAGAAGGGATACTATTATAGATGGCTCCCTTCGCATTGCAGCAATATGGAGCACAGTGTAACCCCGAGAATTTCGAAGATTAACATCAGCAAGACCCAGGCCAAGAACCTCAGTGACAATCTTAGGATCACAGTAGGCTGAAGCATAATGAAGAGCGTTGGCTTCATCTAAGGTAACATCAGACTCACTAAGAAGAAGTTTCACAAGTTCTACATCATCCGAATCCAACGCCCTGTGTATTCTTCTGATTCTCTTTTCATGCAAGGGATCAACAGTCACTGTGCCATCTTCATCAACCAAATTAGTTGGGAGGCGCAGATTCTTAATGGTCTTTGCAACTTCATATGGAATTTCTTTATCAAGAGAGATGCTGTCAATATCTGATCGTGCTACTCTGTCAACACATTGATTGAGAAGCTCACTTGACTGGCAATGGAATGCTGCTAAAAGAATGGGGACGACATCTTCCACAAGAGCTTTTCCAACAAAGTTAAGAAGCCTTCTCTGCAAACACATAGAGAATGAAGTCATGATCTTTTCCTTAGCTTCTGTATGTCAGTAATGGTGAGATGAATAATACAATGGCCTGACATTTTATTAATGCTTTATAGCAGCACAACTGATTAAATTGGTCTATGAAAGCTGGTTTCTGTAACAAGTTTTGGTATAATTGCAGATGAATATCGTATTAAATTATATTTGATAATAATAAATCTTATAACCTGTTTTATATGATAAAAATGAGATGAAGAACTTATCTAGTTATTAGAATGCAAATAATCAAACAAGTAGCAAATCTAGTAGCCTAAATAGATTTAAACAATCTCTTGGAGTTTGGACCAAACAGCAATTGTTGTTACTAGAATCAACAAAAAATAAGGCAGTGCATAATTGTAAACGGAATGACTACCTGGTTCAACAAAGAAACTAGGGAACACCTTAAAACCCACTATCAACGAATTATAATTGCACAAAAATACATTGCTCTTCTTTCCTCCATGAGGCATCTCCTATTAATCCCACTCAAAGGGACGAGTCATGTGGTAACACTAAAGGAAAAATTATCTATCGAAAGGCAACCTCCACCACCAAACAAAAAAGGAAGTGGATTTTGTGCATAACGTCTACACCTAAAAACTAAGTGATGCATTTGGAGAGCCAAATTTGCCTTTAATATGATAAAAACTTAACCACATTAACATTAACATACGATACAGACCTGATAAAGTGAAACCAACTCCGGAATCTGAAAAATGGATGAGGCATACATCAATTCAACGACGAAATTAATAGCAGGTCTGCACGAATCATGGGCACAAAGATTATCAACGCACGTAGAGACCTCAGGTGGAGAAGGCTTCAGCTTTCCAGTGTACAGATAGCCCAAGAACACCAAGAAGGCTTCGTATCCAACGCTACCATAAGGTAACAAATCACTCATGGTATACTTAGGTTTGCCACCCTTCTCACAAGACCCTTTCTCCTTCTTGAACAGATCTTCGAAAAATTTACTTCTGGCAGCCAAAATACATCTATGGACACTAACTGGCACCCCCTCAACAACTATATCAGCATCACTATAATCACTGCCGGAATCAAGCAAGAGCTGCTCCAAATTGGTACTTAGTTTGCTCAAACTGATAACTTCCAGACTAGATACCACTTCAGGACCCAAGCAGGGTATGCAATGATTAGTTGAGCCATTTGACATGAGGGAAGATGATGTAAAGCTCAAAGAAGACGAGGGTTCGACCGAATAGGCCATCATGGGTGTATAGTTGTAGTCCTAACACCTTTAAGAGCACCACTCACAGATTTGAAGCCACCATGCATCGGCGATGCTAGTGAAAGATGAACCACAAGAACATGCTATGGCAGCGACACGAAATGACCATAGGGATTACTTATATGGAGAACATATGTTTAAGAGTATCTGAATAGAACACAGTTGAATCAGGACCAGAACAAGTGAAGATTTGGCAGAGACAAAACAATCCAAATTCAACAGTCAGAGCAGGGAAAAGCAGAAAAACTGAATATGGGTTTGCCTAAAATTGCTAGCAAAATTGTAGCTGATCAGTTTCTTGAACTGAAGGAGAATATACTGATGACAAAAGTTGAGATCAATGATAACAAATTTGCAGAAATAGAAGAAAGAGATCACAGCGACCTCAAGAATCGATCCACAGCAAACTTACAGATCCAACGGAAGGGTGGATTGGGAATTGGGAAGCGGCGAGCAGAAGGAGTCAACGAAGCTTCATGTATCGCTTTCCAAGTTTCTTTTTTACAGAAATGAAATTATTTGGGGTTGGAGAAGATGAAGTCGTTGTGGTGTATACGATAGGGTTTGGCGTCAGCAGCCATAGCTCTCCTTCCATTACGTTATCAATTTCATCTTTGCTTACGTATCATCTTCATTTTTAATATATATATATATATATATATATATATATATATATATATATATAAAAAAAAACATTTATTTATATGATAATTGTTTACTAACATTTCCAAAAACAAAATAGAGTTATGTTGTGTTATGTTATGTGGTAAATGGTAATTTCATTCGCTTAAGACAAAAAGATATTTTATGTAACTTTGGGATTGTTGGAGGAAATTTCTGATATTATTGTCAATTAATTTAATTACAAGAAAATAAGTGGACATGTGGTGCACGAAAATGGAAAGTAGTCCGATGTTAATGTTTGGAGCAAATGAAGAAACCCTCTTCAGCTCCTTTTTAGTGGGAAGTAAGTAGTGATGATAATGAGGTTTCGTTTCGTGACATTAGCATAACCTAACCTTTTTCTTTTTGTTTATTCTCCACCTTTCTCTCTTTCTCTCCCTTTTAATTTAATCGTCTTTTCCTACTTACCTACTCTCTTCACAATTTTCTCTCTTTTTTTTTGAAGTAAACCTTATTTTATTTAATTAAAAAAAAACTAACCCGGCATCTAGCCGACAACTGAGGCAACGGTTGCTAGAACAAACCTCGCACTATAATCTCAACTACTGTTAGTTAATGCATATTTGGCTAGCTCATGAGCCACCGAGTTACAAGACTTAGAAGTATAAGATATTGAAACGCCTGCCCCTAAAACAGAAAGAATTCGGCAACAGTCAGAGATGATACCGCCAACCATGTTCTTAGCCCGATTTCCACGCCTAATGTTGTCTACAACTTGTAGGTAGTCTGATTCTATCACAGCTGTTGTCAGATTTCTCCCTTTTACCCATGAGAGTCATTCTTTGACACCCACGACATCCACCTCTTCTGGGAGGAGATGTCCCGTGAACCGTCTACAAAATCCCCCTACTAACCGCTCTTCGGAATCTCTACATGCAAAACCCACACTCTAAAATCCTCTCTGTGTGTCCAAACCTCCATCAACGTTAATCTTCGTAGCTCCATCAGTGGGAGGACACTAAGGTGGTCTTGGCTCTCTTTTTCCCCTGTCATGTAATGATTGTCTGTGGTCTAGACGCGGCCCATTGTCTACGATACCTACTTTGGACTCGGGTCAGCAACCTATCCCCCCAAATCGGTTTCACCACCCGACATTCCAGGAACAAATGGTCCCCCGTCTCCTCTCCCTCTTCACACAGTGGGCATTATGTAATAATTGGGACTCCCTTTTGAGATAGAGAAGCCCTGGTCGGAAGGAGATTCGAGATGGCTCTCCAAAATCACACTTTAACATTCGGTGGTGCCTTTAACTTCCAAACCATTCTCCATTCTGGGGCGTACTGTATGCACTCATCTCTGAGTATTCATCTGTCCTACCGTATATACTAGAGATTATGAAAAAGATTTTGTTACTTGTGTTCATGTCGAACATAGATCTAACGTTTTCTACATTTCAGGCTTTGCATTCAGTTAGAAATAGGTGGTTATGCTCCTTTAGGTGCAAGAAACCCATGTCTCCCAATTCCTTCCCAGTTTCTTGTGTCATAATCCCTCTACCACCTGCACTACATATGAGAGCACAAACCCCAGACCAATCTACCCAAGCCCATAAATCTGACGCAATATTAAATTTGATTTATCAACCAATGAAATTTAAATTGGTTTTTTAGTCTTTAACCATCCCCACCCTGTTCACAACGGGGTTTGAATTCATGCAACTACACTAAGAGTATGAGACCCAAACTATTGTGGTGTTTTCTTGGAATATGCTATCAAAGTGTAGTTGATTGAATAAATTCGGAAATTTTTTTTGATAATGTGAGTAAGATAAAAAATAAGAGCAAAAATAGATAAAATAAAATAATCTAAATAAAATATGAATACTTTTAATAACCAATTTTTTATTTTATAAAAAACAAATCAGATCTCCAAAACAAATAAGAATTAGCATTATCACGAATATTAGGAATAAGTATTAATTAAGAAAATGAATAGGAATAGATAAAAGTAAACAATAAAACACGTTGTTTTTAATATAGGAGAAGTTTGTGGGAGCAATCGATCGCTGTCACCGACCGCTGCACTGCACATGCATAGTCACTTACTATTGACTTTGTTTTCAAATTAAAGAGATTATTTATATTAAGTATATGACGTGTACAACGTTGCGTAGTAATAGATAAATAAAACTAAAAATATCCCACCTCCGTAATCCAAACGCGTGAGGTTGGTTGCGATTGCGAAACAAGCTGTGGGTCCCACCAGCCACGTGTATACCATCACCTGTCATATTTATTAGGGTAAATTCCACATGACCCCTGTCTCACATGCCCCCTAGCTACAACATCAATATGTGAGTTGCCTTAACTATTCAGTTAAATTTTTTGTGAAATGACGAAAATACCTTTATATCTGAAAAATTAAAATAAATAAATAAAAATGATTTTGAACTTTTTTATTCTATTTTCTCGTTGTACAAAATAAAGAATAAAAAAATATTTTAGTATTAATTTTTATTTATAAAAATAAAAAACGATGTTTAAAAATAAATTTGCATTTTTATATTATTTTTATAAAAAAGCTTTTTAAAAATTATTTTTACTATCAATAAAATTTTATTCTTTATTTTGTAAAACAAGAAAATTATAAAAAAAAAGTTCAAAATTATTTTTATTTATTTATTTTAATTTTTCAGATACAAGGGTATTTTCGTCATTTCACAAAAAATTTAACAGAATTTTGAAAGAAGTCAACAGAAAAAGGTAAAGTGGGATTTTTGGATAGTTAAGGCACCTCACAGATTGATTTTGTAGTTAAGGGGGAGCATGTGAGACACGCGTATAGTTAAGGGGGGTCATGTAGAATTTACTCTATTTATTAATACGTGAATGGTACAAAACCACCCGACTTTGTTTTCAAACAAGCAAAAGTCAAAATTTCATTTAACTCAACCTATTATTCAGAAATCTCAATTAACTCCCCTAAAAGCCCATGTAAGTTTGTCAAAATATTACTTAACCCAACTCCGTTAACTTTTCTTGAAAATTCTATTATCTTTTTTGGAAATTACAAAAATACCCTTGTATTAAAAAAATTTATTGAAATTTTCAAATGACATAACTATCACATACGAGCTCAATTTTGGGCTCATAGTATATCAAATCGATTAAAATCAAATGAACAACAACTTTGAAGAAAGATTTTTTTATTAATAATTAATATTATTTTAATAATAAAAATAATAATTATTATTAATAATATATTTAATTATTAATAATATATCAAAACTTTCGAAAGATATAACTCTCTCATACGAGCTCCGTTTCGGACTCATAGTTTATCAAGTCAAAGAGAATCATAAGATCAACAATTCCGAAGAAAAAAGTTTTTGTCGAAATTTTATTCAACGAAAACAAAAAAATTTATAATATTTAAAATAATTTTAGTATAAAAATTAAATAACTAAAAATTAGTTTTACCATAAAAAAAACGATGTTTAAAAATCGTTTTTCATTTTTGAATAACATAAATTCCTCATACGAGTTTCGTTTCGGGCTTATAGTATATACCAAATTGAAGAGAATCAAAAGATAAACAACTTTGAAGAAAGAAGTTTTTGTCTATATATTATTAATAATTTATTTAATTTTACTTGACAAATAATTATTACCAAAAATATTAATAATATAAATAACTATTTATTAATAACGTTTTTTAACATTTTGGTTTAACACCGTTAAATGTTGGACGAAATTTTTTTAATGAGTATAAAATTTTCTTGTCGTTGGATGAAATATTGGGCAAAAATTTCTTTCTTCGGAATTCTTGATCTTAAAATTCTGTTCGACTTGATATACTATGAGTCCGAAACGGAACTCGTATGAGAGAGTTATGTCATTCGAAAGTTTTGATATATTATTAATAATAATTATTAAAAAATATTAATAAAAAATCTTTCATCAAAGTCGTTGATCTTTCGATTCTCTTGATTTGATATATTATCAGCTCGAAATGGAGCTCGTATGAGAGAGTTATGTCATTTGAAAGTTTTGATATATTATAGGGGCATTTTCGTCATTTCCAAAAAAAGTTAACAGAATTTTTTTAAAAAGTTAACGGAGTTGGACTTATTGGTACTTTGACAAACCTAGGTGGGCTGTGAGTTAGTATCTTTTTTCGGAGGAAGTAAGTGAGATTTCTAAAAATCTAAGTGGAGTTAAGTGAAATTTTCCCTAAATAAAATAATAAATACCCTAATGAATTTTTCACCATTCACTATTTCAACTCTACAAATGGCAAAGAGTCTCAAACCTGTATTTGCACCCGTTTGCTTCGAACGGGTGTATGTACGAACCACCAAAAATTCGTTGGAGTACAATGTTTCTTCGAAACCCGACACAAAAATTAAAATATAAATATAGTTTACAATTTTTTCAACAATACAAGAAAAAAATATAAATAGATGCTATATTTTATTAATTCAGTTTTTTGTGTGAGTGTGATTAGAATTTAGGTTTTTCCTTTTTTTTTGTTGAAAATATAATAAAAATACAGACGTATGCAAGGGCACACTATATTACAAACGATTGTAGAACGTCTGAACATTCTACAACCGTTGTGACAGTGCGGATCTGAGCGCACGTAGTCTCAGCGCGCACACTTGAAGATTTTGCGAGGTTTATCATGTTCTACAACTTTGCACTACACATTCTACATGGTTCTACGACTTTGCACTGCACATTTTACAGGGTTCTACAACTTTTCACTACACATTCTACAGGGTTCTTCAATTTTTCACGTGGCCCATCACGTTCAAAACTCGTTTAAAATACCTAAACCTGCAAAAGTTCAGATTTTACTCGTTCCGATTGGGGCGGGTTCATCGGGTATCCGTCTGGTTCAAATTTTTTTGTCAATATGTTAACAAAAACGAACAAAAATACTCATTCTATCTAAGTAATATTTCCGAATCTTGAACTTCTTAATATCCTGAGGGAATGTGTGATGCATGTGTTTTTACGCTATGTTTTCAATACTCGATTTTCACATTTTTACATATTTTTCATCCCATTTGGGTACTTTATACCCTCATTTCTTCTCTCTTTTACTTCACGAGTACTCTTAGTGATTTGTGCAGATTTTGAGCTGCGTCGGGCTAATCTTGGTACTTTTTGGGGTCTACCCCGTGACCATGGGCCACTCATGTGGCCAACGACCACGGGCCTCAAAGCCAAAACGATGCAGCTCAATTTGGTCTCCACTATGGCCAAGGGCCACGGTCCATGACCATCCCGTGGAGAAGCGAGGACCACTCCTCCGTGGTGAAAGGCCACGCCCCGTGGCCCCTTCCCGTTGTCACTCTCTCACTTCAGAACGACAATGTAGTGACTGAAGCTTGGGCATAAAGGCGCTGACCGTGGCCACCTTATGATGCGGTGCGGCCGAAAAAGTCGGTATGCAGAAGTTAGAACACTCGAAGTTATCGTGAAAGTATCAGATTTGAACAAAAGACTAGTGTTTTCCGGGCGGAAACGGCGGTCTGAGTCAAAATCGCGTTTTATAAGTTTCGGGCAGTTTTTATAATTTTAATAGTTGTTTCTTTCTTTTCCTTTTTTCTTTTCTAGCCTTTTTCCAATTTTTTTTCTTTTTAGCCTTTTTTTCTTTCTAGAGAATTAGGGTTTTCCTTTTTCTGCAATTTGTGTTTCAATATTTAAGGACTCTCATACGTTCTTGTTATTCAAGTTATTTTTTATTAAGAATTTATAAAATTTAAGGGTTTCCTCAATATCTATCATCTTCGGTATTCTTGTGAGTTAACGAACTTGATAATGAGTTCTTCCTAGCCATGTACGCTGCAACAGTTGGTATCAGATTCAGTCGATCCTAAGGTATGCCTCCATGTAGACAGCCGCAAGCCCATGGTGCTGATGATGATCATGCTGAGTTACGACGTGAACACGCTGAATTTCGTCGTGAGAACGACGATCTGAGGTTGCAGGTTTAACTATTGACGCGACGAATGGATGAATTGCGTCGTCGTGATGATGATACTGTCACAAACGAGAATCCTTTCGCCGGTTACCGGAATCGTTCACCCGAACGCCCTAACCAACGGTGGGAGCAGGGTTTCAAGGTGGAAATTACACAATTCTATGGCAGTCTTAAACTAGAGGAGTTCATAGATTAGCTATCACCCCCGATTTATGATGATTATGCTGAACCAGATGCATAAGCTGAAAATGTAGTAGCACAATTGAGTAATCATTAGTAGAACATTCGAGAAAGAGAAGCTATGTTAGCAAGGGATGTAACTTTATGATGCGTCAAATAATTGTTATTAGCTGATTCATACTGAAATTTTGTTATGTAGCAGGGACAATATGTCGAACACAATGTTGTAACAATTGGTTTGACAACTTGTCTAATCACTGTTAATGGACAGTAAATAGTAAAGTAGTAAACATAAGACACACAATATGTTTACCCAGTTCGGTGATTCCGCACCTATGCCTGGTGGCACTATGCCAGTGGAAAGGTTTTCACTATTTGGTAGTCAATAGTAAAACTTCAAGCATCAACTAGCTATCACACAAGCTATTGTCCTAAGCTACTATAGATCTCACCATGAACCACCTCGACCAGGGACTCCCCTTGTCTTTGGATCCTCTCAATTCCACCCTTCGAGCAAGCCTATGCTCGGTATAGTTTTCTTCGACAATTTCTTCGTGAGTCTTCAATCACGAACAAATTTCCACAAATCACAAACACTCAAATCTTCTCGAGTTGATGTATGTGATCGACAGTGTCCTCTCTAAATTGATCAGCCTCTCAATCCACTAGTCGTGCACGGTTAAGAGCTTTGAGAATTTATCACAAAGAAAGGACTAAGTTGCTAAGGGGGTAGCTCCTGATTTTATAGCAACTCCTCTTGCCTAATCGGATTCCTATTCCGATTAGGAAAACCCTTGCTGCCTTGCATTATTGGCAAGTGACAGGTTTGGTGTTACCGCCTTCTTTAAACCTTGCTGACATGTCCTCCTTCCAGCTGGACCTTGCTTAAATCATTCATGACTTTATTCCTTCGCGTGCATAGCTTCTGTGAATCAAAACAGGAATTCTTCGATGTCTTGCCTATTCGTGCGGGTATTATGTCACACCAATTGTGTTGCAACATGTAGACTGACATTTTGACCTTACGCTAAAAAATATGCTAATACTAAATGTAGTAACATATACAATAATGATTACGAACAGTTTTTTGAGGGCATCAAGAGCTTGTACGATGAAGACATGACTGAGAAATTTGAGTTGTTAAGTGGTGCAGCAAGCAAGGTGCTTGGTGAAAGTCTTGCAATTGTAGAAGAAAATTATTGGGAGCCTTACACGTATATTGTTGCCTTAATCAGCAACGAGAACCTGATACCAGTACCATGTATCAATGATAGAAGGCTCGAATTCCAAGGTTTGGTAATCGATCAAGGGACGTGTTCTTTGATAAGGAAAGTCCAGAAATTCACCATGAAAACCGAGATGAAGTGCTACACATTTACGATCCAGCTTGCGAACAAGGTGGGAGTGCTTGATACTGCTGAAAATTCGGTAGGAAATGCTACAAAGATATGAGATCTTGGGGTGATTCATCTTCTGAGGAGGATCCTGCGGGTCCAGATTCGAGGTCGAATCTTCTCCATCCAGGAGAGAATGATGTGGTGCGGTCGAAGAAGTCGGTATGCAGAAACTAGAATACCCGAAGTTATCGCGAAAGTGTCAGATTTGAACAAAAGACTAGTGTTTTCCAGGCAGAAACTGTGGTCTGAGTCAAAGTCATGGCAATGCCATGTGATACAATGGATTTCGGCCATTAGAGAACATCTGGAGAGTCAAAATCGCATTTTATAAGTTTCGGGCAGTTTTTATAATTTTAATAGTTGTTTCTTTCTTTTCCTTTTTTTACTTTCTAGCATTTTTTCCTTTCTAGCGAATTAAGGTTTTCCTTTTCTGCAATTTGTGTTTCATTATTTAAGCACTCTCATACGTTCTTGTTATTCAAGGTATTTTTGATTAAGAATTTATAAAATATGAGGGTTTCCTCAGTATCTATCATCTTCAGTATTCTTGTGAATCAACGAACTGGATAAAAAGTTCTTCCTAGCCATGTACGTTGCATCACCTTATTGGTCAATGCACGAGCCTCGTGTAATAATCGTGGAGCGGGGAAAAGGAGGCATTAAGGGGCCAAGGTTTGTGCCCCCCTCCCAAATATTCTACCTATAAAATGCGTCGACGCATTTGGTGTTGGAAAAAAAATATTATATTAAATCTTAAATTTAAAATGTTTATTTATTCATGAGATAAGATGTTCATTGTGAGCATTTGATTCTCTTGAATACATGTGTTACAACCTTTTATTTAATCTCTTTAATTTGCATTGATTTAAGAAGTCCTTTGGTTGAAGAGATGGTGAGTATAAATAGATGATCACATCTCTTCTCTTTTCAACAATCTCAACACCAAGAACATGAGTTCTTGGTTCTTCATCTCTTTTTCCGGTCTAAAATATTGTTCGTAAGTATGGTGATAGAGAAAGTCACAAGTTCAAGTTCGCCAGAACAAGACCTTTGGTGTACGGTGCTAGTTCGAAATTGTTGTATCTTGGGAGGTGTATGCTCGTTGATTCCAACACCCGAGAGAGAGCGAATACACTTTAAGGAAAGTGTCTAACACGCCTTGACTTATTTCCTGAGTTTGTATCGATTAATTTGTAAAGGTTTATGTATCTTTGTAATTTTCATATTTCATTAGTATTTTATAATTTATTAATTTCCGCAATTTGTTAATATTATTGCATATTACCTAACAATCTTAAAGTGTACCGTTCTCTTGAGTCTTAACAGGTTGCAAATTCGAGAAGGTTTATGTTTTGTTTTATGAAATTTTGTATGATTTATATTTTACAATACTAATGATTTGATTTCATTTTGTAGATATAAAAGTTGGAAAACATGAATCTTTTTTGATACAAATAATAAAGTTTCATATTCGCTCCAAAATTGATTAAATTATTGAAACATAATCTTACAAGTACTAATGAATTTGTTTTTCTTGTTGTAGAGATGAAAAGCAAAGTTTCATATTGGTTCCAACATTGATTAAATTATAATCTTACAAGTACTAATGAATTTGTTTTTCTTGTTGTAGAGATGAAAAACAAAGTATGATGCATATTTATGTCGGATATTGGGACTTCGCAATTGCTTCAATGTTAAACAAATTATTGAAAGCAAGAGCTTGATAATGGGAAGAATGAATTTGCTTGCCTAATTCATCTTATAGAATATTTTGAACAATATGTCAATATGGCTTAGGCCGGGAATGTACCTTTGGGTCAAATTTCAAGTGGGTTTAAGACACGAGTCTCTACCACTAATATATCGATTTTTGCTTCGATACAATGACTGAATGGTTTGTTGGCTTTATCTTTGAAAGAAGACAACAAAAGATGATGATCATGTTGAGTTTACCACGTATGGTACACGAAGGACCTTTGAAGTGAAAGATGAGAAGTTGATTTTCATGTACTTAAAAACTAGTTATTGAATAGGTTAGTATTTCTAGTAAATGTTCATTGTACATATGAATTGATTAACATGAATGAAATAATGAGTTTATTCATGTAATGATAAATCACATCAATGAAATTGAATATGAGTAATAAATATTGAATTCATTCATGGGTTAAAAATCATAATTATATGATTAAATTGAATTGAATGATTTTATTGGTACATCATGAATTTTTGAATCATATGAGTTGAATCATTTAACGATTTCATTCACGAACTCATGAATCATATAAATGAGTTGAGTATATTCAACGGAAGGAAAATTGTTTTGGATTGATAAATCTTGAATTTGAACATGATTGATCGATATGGAAATAACGATCTTATTCATGTCTTGAAAAATCATATTAGTTGAATAAGATTAAGTTGAATGAAATAAAGTTTTCATTCGCTAATAGATAAATCATATCATATGAATATGATTAATTTGAATGAAATAATGTTTTCATTCTTGAGTTGATAATGATTAGTTTGAGATCATATCAACAAAATTATGAGATCAACATAATAGATATAAGTGACAATTTAGTTATGTTGCAACCTTAAAATAAATTTGGGCTATTAAGGTTCCAAAAGTGTTGGCTTGACATGTTTGTTTGAAGTCATGGTTGTTTAGATGGAATAATTATAGACTTGGTCAAGTGATCTATAATTATACGTAGATCAATTCACTTGGATCATCTGCCATCTTTTAAGATTGGTAAACAAACACAAATGTGAATTTTGTGTAAACGAAAGAAACTAGAATGCCTATCAGATTGTTGAAAGAAAAGTTGAACCTCTTAAACAAATTCACACTGAGATTGTGATTAACGATTTGCTCAAATAAGAGATGCGAATAATTATTTTGTGACTTTCAGTTTGATTGTACAAAATATTGTTGTGTATATTTGCTTAAAAGTAATAACGAGGATAACGTCAATAGTCATGCTCATGGGAAGAAATGACTATAAGAAGAATATGTTGAAATGGCTAATATATGTATATCCAACACAAAATATTTATATGGTAACACTACTAATTCAATGGTGTTGTTGAAAAGAAAATATCACACTATGAGAGAAGTATGTGATAATTATAAATTTTTGGGCCACCACAATTCGTGTAGGGGCGACGATTTTTCAGCAAATTACCTTTAAAATAAGGTAACATAAATGTAAGTTGAGAAATCTCTAAGTGAGTTAATAAGAGTAATAAAGATTTTCTACGACTACTTGGAAGTGTGCGGGTGTTTAGCAAAAGCTTTGATTTCGACTCCAAGAAAAATGAGGACATGCACATAATTGTTGAATGTGTCTTCATTGGACATGCACAAAATAGTAGTGCATATAAAGTTCTTGTGTATGATTTGAAAAATCTCGATGCACACTGGAATATTATATCAAAGTCTAGAATTGTTATATTCAGGAAAACAAGATGAATTGAGATCATCTAAATGAATTTTTGAGAATTGTGAGAAAAATTCTTTAAAATGTGATGAGCTAGCAAGGTCTAGATTTAGCAAAAAGCAAGTTAGAAAAATCATTTGCTTATTTTCTAACTTGTATGCTAGAAGCTAAATATAACACTGACAAAAATGTTATTATATAGCTCATACATGTGAAAGAAACTGGTACAAGTCGGTCAAGTTCTGAGATGGACTTAAACAAACACTTAAGTAGTGACATGAAAAATACTTGATATCATTATCTATTCCATATCAACGAGAGTGGAAATGTGAATCATATGTGACTCGCTGATGCAATTTAATGAATTAAAGTTGCAAGAAAAGCAAACTTATCGGTCACACGATGTTGATAAAGTTTGGCAAGTTCAACAAATATGATGGTGTTTATCTATAATATCTATTGATTTAAGCTCATACTTGTGAAATAATAAAAATGAAAGTATCTCTAAAATGAGTATGTAGAAGTGATAGACAATATCATGTATTTAATGACATGTACATGAGGGATGTTGCATCTATCTTACATAGACCAACAAGATACATGAATGATCCAAAATTTTGGATATTACATTGTTATCATGAGAATACTAATGTATCCATGATTGAATCATGATTATAGTCTACATTATAATAGATATTCAAAAAGTGTAAAATAATACACGTAGACAAGTTGAATACCTTATATTCATTTGGTGGATAGATGTTGCCATGATATGAAAATCTTTCGAACAAATTTTGATGACTAGATTCACAATGGAATATGAGTTTATGAAAAGACTAAATTGTAGGGTTTTGGAGCGTTCTAGATCGTCGAGATAGCGGAAGTAATATAAGAAAATCTACTCCAAACCTTGTCCAAGAACATAAACCATTAAATCCCAAAGCAAAATCTATTCCACAAGATATTTACCTTTAAGTCTTGTATGAATCGATAAAGAAGAACGTTCAGATCTTCTTCTCTAAAGCAAGTCCACACCAAGGGGATGATCTTGATGATCTTGATGATCCCTCACTTAATTGCCTACTAGAACAATTAAATGAAGAACAAGAGAGCAAGAACAAGAGGAGGATGAGGGGTGGCCGGCCAAGCTAGAAGAGAGAGAGAGATTGTGAGTTTTTTTGTGATATTTTTGATTAATGAATTAATGTCTAGTATTTGAATTCATCATCCAACTCACAAGTATGGGTTAAAAGTGATTGGTATAGGCTTAAAGGTGCTTTAACCCATACCCCTTAAATCACTCACCTCTTAATCCACAATCACCAACTAAGCATGGTGTTGTGTGGCCCCCACACATGGACCCACCATGTGGGCCGGCCAAGAGGTCTTGTTGGGCCCTTATTGGGCCGGCCATGAGGCTTCATGGGTCGAGCCCAATGGGCCCTCCCGTGTTGTCTCATGCCGTGTCCAAAAGTCGCCCGACCCTTTTGTCGTCGCTTATCAAACAAAGTCCGACGCGATATCGACGAAAAAACTCAGTTTTCTCGATTCGCTAATTATTCTCTCAAACCGAACCTATGCCACAAAACCTCCAGTTTTGTCCATGTATTGCTCCTCAAGAAACATCAATGTTTCCTTGTCTCAAGTTATCCGTCTTGAATGTGTGTGACCCTCTAGGCTAATGCCACCGTTGGCAGATCGGCGCAAAAGATCTCTCTTGCCCGATCCATCATAAGTGGTCTCTAGTAAGACATTATGATTACCCAAGGTGCATGACGATCGATGATTCGACTTAACCTTGTGCGTACAAGTCACCATCCTATTATCTCTAGATATCCCGATCGATCACAAGGCATAGAGTCGTCACCCTTGTTTAATCAATCATTGTTACTTGATATGTGAGATGGCTGAGAACTGATAACCCGTGTCATTTGCATGGCCATGCTTTTACTCTCAGTCAGTCTCCATCAAGAGGCCCTTTTAACGGATATCTTTCCCATACCGTAGTATGAGGGATAAATCCCTTAGCCGTCTTTCGTGTCACTCATGCAACCCGTTCCGCCACCCAATCATGCCCTTTATAGCAATCCTATCACAGAAAGCGTTTGGCGCAAGTTAAAGCCGCACGTTCATTGCATAGTGATCACAAAGACTCCTTGGTCTAAGGATGTCGTGACAAGCTATCGCATTTGAATATGTTCATGGCTTAATTTATGAAAACACTATTCAAAGCGGGTCGTCCGATATCAATCACCTCATGATATCTATGATATGATTCCAGGATCCCTCATCCCTATGACAAGTAGAACTACGTCATTAAGAACCATCCTCATACTGGTCGCTTTAAGGAAGCATAGGTTGACCAGGGACTCGTTAAGTGTGATCCGTACAGATTTATGGTTCTACTACTTTAGTGGTCATAAATCAGATCATGCTTAACATATTACTTCAATACATAAGTAATATAAAGCCGTTTTATATATATATTACAAACGATGATATTGTACATAGACATTTACAGGCTAATAGCAATTGGACTAGGGCACAAATGCTATCAATCTCCCACTTGCCCCTAGTTCCAATCTAAGTCCCAGTCTATACCCATTGACCTCACATGTTTGTCATGTTTTGCTTGTGGAAGAGCCTTGGTCAAGGGGTCGGCTGTGTTATCATCAGTTGCAACGTAGTGGATCTTCACGTCACCTCTAGCAACTATGTCGCGGATGATGTGATACTTTCTGAGTACATGTTTGGATCTGTCATGTGCCCTGGGTTCTTTAGCTTGCGCAATGGCCCCGGTGTTGTCACAATATAAGTCTACTGGGTTAGATGGGTTTTTAATTACACCTAACCCAGCCATGAAACTCCTGATCCATACAGCCTCTTTTGCCGTTTCAGATGCGACAATGTACTCAGCTTCGGTCGTAGAGTCGGCAATGGTGTCCTGCTTCTTGCTTTTCCAGCTGAATGCCCCACCGTTCAACGTAAACACATATCCCAACTGACTCTTAAAGTCATCGGGGTCTGTCTGGAAACTAGCGTCGACATATCCTTTGACGACTAGATCATCATTTCCCCCGTATACAAGAAAGGCGTCTTTGGTTTTTCTCAAATATTTGAGAATCGCCTTGACGGCCATCCAATGTGCCTCACCGGGTTTGGATTGATGTCTACTGGTACAGCTTAGGGCAAACGAGACATCCGGTCTCGTACATATCATGGCATACATTATGGACCCTATAGCCGAAGCATATGGGATCTCATTCATTCTTGCTAGCTCTGCAGGTGTCTCAGCACACTGCTTCTTGCTAAGCTTCAGGCCATGACGCATGGGCAGCAATCCTTTCTTTGAATCTTGCATTGAGAATCGTCTCAACAATTTGTCTATGTAGGTGCTTTGACTTAAGCCCAAGACCCGCTTGGCACGGTCTTTATATATCTTGATCCCCAAGTTGTAAGAGGCCTCACCTAAGTCCTTCATTGCGAAACACTGACCTAACCAAGTCTTTGTTAAGAGCAAGGTAGGGACGTCGTTTCCAATGAGTAGTATGTCATCAACATAAAGCACCAAGAAGACTACATTGCTCCCATTTTCCTTTTTATACACGCAAGGTTCATCATCGTTTTTGACGAAGCCAAACTGTTTCACTACTTCATCAAAACGCTGATTCCAACTCCGAGATGCTTGCTTCAAACCATAGATTGATTTGAGCAACTTACAAATCTTTCCCTTATTCTTTGGATCCTCAAAACCCTCAGGCTGGGACATATAAACGTCCTCAACTAACCTCCCGTTGAGGAAGGCGGTTTTGACATCCATTTGCCATATCTCATAGTTGTGATACGCTGCTACGGCAAGTAGAATGCGGATAGATTTGACCATAGCTACTGGAGAAAAGGTCTCTTCATAGTCAATTCCGTGGATTTGCCTATAACCTTTTGCTACCAGTCTTGCTTTATAGGTCTGAGGTTTGCCATCCATGTCTATCTTTATTTTAAAGATCCATTTACACCCAATGACTTTTACGTCAGGGGTATGATCCACCAAGTCCCACACTTGATTATCTGACATGGATTACATTTCTTCCCTCATGGCTTCCAGCCATTTCTCAGAGTCGGTTCCGTCCAAGGCCTCTCGAAAGGTAGCTGGATCATTGTCCACTAATACTAAACCATCACCTTCAGTTACTAAGAAACCGTATCTGACAGGTGCATGACTTATCCTTTCAGACCGCCTCGGACCGTCCTCATTAACTGTAGCTATTGGTTCTTGCTCAACGACCACTTCTGGCTCTACTTCTTCTAGTGGGTTGTCTAGTGGTTCCCGAGTGACCATCTCATCTAGAACTTCATCAAGATGAACAGCCCTCCCACTGACTGTCTTGGAAATGAACTCTTTTTCCAAGAATGTCCCACCTCGAGCGACAAAAACTTTATTTTCGCTCGGTTTGTAGAAGTAGTATCCTTTTGTTTCTTTTGGATATTCGACGAAAGTGCATTTATCTGATCTCGGTTCGAGCTTGGTTGCAAGCAACCGTTTTACATAAGCCTCGCAACCCCAGATCTTTAGGAAGAACAAAACGGGTTCCTTCCCGTACCATTTCTCGAATGATGTCCCTTCCACTGCTTTCGACGGAGCCCTGTTTATTATGAACGCGGCCGTTTGCAGAGCATAACCCCAGAAGGAGATCGGGAGATCAGTGAGACTTAACATCGATCGAACCATATCCAACAATGTCCGATTCCTCCGCTCGGACACA
Source organism: Geranium rotundifolium (assembly GCA_963920655.1). Taxonomy (NCBI): domain Eukaryota; kingdom Viridiplantae; phylum Streptophyta; class Magnoliopsida; order Geraniales; family Geraniaceae; genus Geranium; species Geranium rotundifolium. The sequence goes on from OY987322.1 coordinate 9,485,544, forward strand.
CCATTAAGTTGCGGTGTTCCTGGCGGAGTCCACTGAGATAGTATTCCACCTTCAGTAATAAAACTAAGAAACTCCTCGGATAAGTATTCTCCACCCCGATCAGAACGGAGTGCCTTGATACTCTTTCCGAGTTGGTTTTCTACTTCAGTCCAAAACTCTTTGAATTTATCAAAAGCTTCGGACTTATGTCTCATGAGATAGACATAACCATATCTACTGAAATCGTCAGTAAATGTGATAAAGTAGCCTAAACCACCTCTGGCTGGTGTACTCATTGGTCCTCATACGTCTGAATGTATTAGACCCAATAGATCACCTGCCCTTTCGCCTAAACCAGCGAAGGGCGCTTTAGTCATCTTGCCCATTAAACAAGCTTCGCATCTTTCAATCGGTTGGAATTCGAATTGACTTAGAAGTCCGCGCTTATGAAGCGCTGAGATGCGTTTCTCATTTATGTGCCCTAGACGACAATGCCAGATAAGAGTTTGGTCTAAATCATTAGCTTTAAACCTCTTAGCATTTATATTATAGAGCATGTTGGCTTTCGGGTTTTTCATATTCAATATGTATAAACCTCCAACAGTGTGAGCATTTCCATAAATCATGTTGTTGCGCATAATATTAAAAAACCCGTCTTTAATATTGAAATAATAACCTTCTTTCTCAAGAAGAGAAATTGAGATAATATTCCTGCTGAAAGCAGGTACACAAAATACATCATTAAGTTCAATTACAAGCCCACTGGGCAAAGCAAGGTTCATAGAACCCACGGCAGTTGCAGCAACTCTGGTATTGTTCCCAACTCTTAGGTCCACCTCGCTTTCCCCCATATCTCTTCTACTGTGTAACACCTGCACATCCGCACAGACATGAGACTCAGCTCCAGTGTCTAGTACCTAGGTATTTATTGTAGAAAGATATAGCTCTAATGGAATACCTGATGAAGTAGCGGCCCCACCGCCCTTCTTCTGATCCTCCTTCAGCTGCTGACAGTCTTTCTTCCAATGACCAGGCTTTTGACAGTAGAAACAGACCGACTCCTTTGCCTTCCCTTTGCCTTGTACGGGTATGGAAGGTCTAGGAACAAATGGTCGTCTGTTCTTTTCTGCCAGGTGCTTTGGGCCTTTACCCTTGCCACCACCAGCTTTGAAGCTGGGTCCCTTCTTGACCATAAAGACATTTTTGGGCGAACTGCCCCTTATGCTCTTCTCGGCAGTCACTAGCATGCTGTGCAACTCCGACGCGGTCTTGTCCATATCATGCATGTGATAGTTCATCACGAACCCACCATATGCATGAGGAAGGGATTGCAGAATAAAATCCGCAGCCATTTCCTTTTCCATAGACATACCGATGCTAGTCATATGGTCAAAATGTCCCTTCATACGTAGGACGTGTGGACCTACAGAGCTGCCTGCTGACATTTTGCAGGCAATTAGTTCTCGAAGAACAGTGTATTTTTCAATACGTACTTTCTCTTTGAACATATCCTTGATCTGTGCAAACATTGCAAACAGATCGTGGGATAGCTCCATAAACTGCTTCTGGAGGTCCGCCTCCTTGCAGCCCAGCATGACACACGCAACGTCGATAGAGTCGCTAAGGTGTTTTTGGTATGCATCCTTAACGACCCTCGTTGCGTTGGCAGCTGGCTCCACCGGGATAGCCTTGTCAAGGACGTACTCCCTGCGTTCCAACTTTAACACAAGTCGTAAATTTCTGTCCCAGTCCAGATAATTTGTCCCATTGAGTTTACACTTTTCGAGTATAGTCCTCAACGACAAATTAGACGAGTTTGTTGAATTACTAGCCATTTCTACACGAAGAAAGTAAATTTAATCAGAATAGTTGAATAAATTTATGAAGATCCGAATTAAACACCAACCATAAGATTCTAAGGTTTAGAATCTTAAACCAAGATCCCTTATTCGTCATTTGAAGTACGCTAAGGCGCACCGCTCCAATTGACTTATTTAGGTAGGACGTCCGTCCAATTACAACCCGTGTAACTCTCAGTCAGGGTATGTGCAAAAGCACACGGCTTACCCTTCCGATGCCCCAGCTTGACCTCAGGCCAAGAATCATGGTCGAGTCAACCAACCTTCACTAACGAGCAAACTTTGTGCAGATGCTCCGCTAAGGCGCACGACATCCCAGAAAGTTTACCATTCCCTATCTAGAACCCATTCGATCGATGCTCCGCTAAGGCGCACGACACCGATAAAATGTTTCTACATGGGTGTGAATTTTGGTGGCATCTCACTTGACTCAAATTCGCTTGTAAATTGGTTGTGCTTAATAATTCGAAAGTATTTGGCACAATTACGAATCCGTCATCAACAACCCGTGTTGTGACGTTTCTAATTGTATCACATACTATCTTCATTTGAAACCGTCATTTGCAACCCGTGCAAACACGTTTCAAATTTGAACTCATCCATCACAACCGTGCGATGATAGTTCACAACGCTTTAAACATGCAAACAATTAAAGTCGATTTTAATCTTTGCATGTGAGGTGATGGCTTATAAACTTATAAGCTAATCATGCAAGCATGTTATTATTTAAATAATTCAAGCAAGCATTCATAAAGCGTTAAATATGCATTTTATAGCCCATCCTATTCTTAGGATTCTACGAGTCTTCATATCTTCTCGTCTTTCTCATTCGGGCTCCCACTAGCTCTTGGACTTCCTCCAAGACCGTCATTGTGCTCGATTTTCCATCCTTCTCGTCTTTGAGTAATAATTACAATTAATACTCGGTTCGTAGACCGGATAAAAAATAATTACACTTTATGGGCTCGAATAAAAGAATAATTACACGCTAACACTAACGGTATGCAAACCGTGAAAGCGATAAAACCTAATGGGCTACTAATGCATCATACATTTCATCACATCATCCAACATGTTATCACACAAACATGTTATCAAATAATATGCAACAATTCCGGTTTTAATTTTGCCAAGTTGCTTGGTCGGGTTTATCGAAACTAGACCTTTTCGAAAAACAGTTTATCGAAACCGATTAAATTTTGAAAGTTTTCGAAATATTGGATCGCGGGTTCGTGACACGGATCAAACACCACGCACGAACCAAGTCGGGCCAAGCCAATGGGCCGAGCCCAACTATACACGGCCCGGTTTGGGCCTTGGAAGGCCCAAACCCGGCTTGCCGCCACTCTCGGCCTCGGCCAAGAGTGGGGACGGGCCCGGTCACCGCCGGCCTCACCGGCCTCCGGTGACCTCCGTCCGGTACCTCCGATCCGGCTCCCCGAGAGTCTCTTCTCGGACCCGACAAATCCAATAATTTCCGAAAAATTCCAAATTCAATATATTTTCAAAAATAACATAATTCATGCAAATATCCCAAAAAGCATTAAAATCATGTTATCAACAATTTGGCATGCCAATAATCACAAAACCGAAATAAATTCAACAAGACAAAGATTAAGAGGGTAACCACGCTCTGATACCACTATAGGGTTTTGGAGCGTTCTAGATCGTCGAGATAGCGGAAGCAATATAAGAAAATCTACTCCAAACCTTGTCCAAGAACATAAACCATTAAATCCCAAAGCAAAATCTATTCCACAAGATATTTACCTTTAAGTCTTGTATGAATCGATAAAGAAGAACGTTCGGATCTTCTTCTCTAAAGCAAGTCCACACCAAGGGGATGATCTTGACGATCCCTCACTTAATTGCCTACTAGAACAATTAAATGAAGAACAAGAGAGCATGAATAAGAGGAGGATGGCCGGCCAAGCTAGAAGAGAGAGAGAGATTGTGAGTTTTTTGTGATATTTTTGATTAATGAATTAATGTCTAGTATTTGAATTCATCATCCAACTCACAAGTATGGGTTAAAAGTGATTGGTATAGGCTTAAAGGTGCTTTAACCCATACCCCTTAAATCACTCACCTCTTAATCCACAATCACCAACTAAGCATGGTGTTGTGTGGCCCCCACACATGGACCCACCATGTGGGCCGGCCAAGAGGTCTTGTTGGGCCCTTATTGGGCCGGCCATGAGGATTCATGGGTCGAGCCCAATGGGCCCTCCCGTGTTGTCTCATGCCGTGTCCAAAAGTCGCCCGACCCTTTTGTCGTCGCTTATCAAACAAAGTCCGACGCGATATCGACATAAAAACTCAGTTTTCTCGATTCGCTAATTATTCTCTCAAACCGAACCTATGCCACAAAACCTCCAGTTTTGTCCATGTATTGCTCCTCAAGAAACGTCAATGTTTCCTTGTCTCAAGTTATCCGTCTTGAATGTGTGTGACCCTCTAGGCTCATGCCACCGTTGGCAGATCGGCGCAAAAGATCTCTCTTGCCCGATCCATCATAAGTGGTCTCTAGTAAGACATTATGATTACCCAAGGTGCATGACGATCGATGATTCGACTTAACCTTGTGCGTACAAGTCACCATCCTATTATCTCTAGATATCCCGATCGATCACAAGGCATAGAGTCGTCACCCTTGTTTAATCAATCATTGTTACTTGATATGTGAGATGGCTGAGAACTGATAACCCGTATCATTTGCATGGCCATGCTTTTACTCTCAGTCAGTCTCCATCAAGAGGCCCTTTTAATGGATATCTTTCCCATACCGTAGTATGAGGGATAAATCCCTTAGCCGTCTTTCGTGTCACTCATGCAACCCGTTCCGCCACCCAATCATGCCCTTTATAGAAATCCTATCACAAAAAGCGTTTGGCGCAAGTTAAAGCCGCACGTTCATTGCATAGTGATCACAAAGACTCTTTGGTCTAAGGATGTCGTGACAAGCTATCGCATTTGAATATGTTCATGGCTTAATCTATGAAAACACTATTCAAAGCGGGTCGTCCGATATCAATCACCTCATGATATCTATGATATGATTCCAGGATCCCTCATCCCTATGACAAGTAGAACTACGTCATTAAGAACCATCCTCATACTGGTCGCTTTAAGGAAGCATAGGTTGACCAGGGACTCGTTAAGTGTGATCCGTACAGATTTATGGTTCTACTACTTTAGTGGTCATAAATCAGATCATGCTTAACATATTACTTCAACACATAAGTAATACAAAGCCTATTTATACATATATTACAAATGATGATATTGTACATAGACATTTACAGGCTAATAGCAATTGGACTAGGGCACAAATGCTATCATAAATAACTATGAAAGTCTAAATGATAATGAAACTCTTTGGAGGATATTATCAAGAGCAACGAATAACAACAAGTTTTGACATATATGTCAAAGACATAATACTGTTAAACATTTTATCAACTATAAGGTCATGAGTGTTGACTACTTAAGGTCTGAAGAAAATACAGCGGAGCCATTAGCGAACTGGTTAGATAGAGACCTAGTTGAGAAGGCATCTAAAGAAATGGGACTTAAGCCCATGAAATTTTATAGTCGAGACAAAAGAAAACTCTCCCATGTTGACTAGAGATCCCAAAATCATGGTTCAAAGGGACAACCTAATTGCTAAGATTGGTGAGGTCACTATGGGGGTTTCCCACAATCCTATTTCAATGATGCAAACAATGACACCCGTAGGAAAAGGTTAAGCGTATGAGCTTTTAATGATTCTTATGTGTCGAAAATATTGAGGTTTTGAGGGGAGTAAAACGGTTACTCTTAAATAAGAAATCACCTATGTGAGAGGGAAGTGGGGTCGCTTCAAAGAAGGATTGACGGGTTAAATCCTTTAGAAACTCTTGCAGAACCAGGACGATGTTCACGACCAAAATGAACATAACCATGAGAACCAAATTTGGATCAGGACGATACCTGCGTGAGGCATGTTATCATTTACACAAACGACAGAACAATTCAAGAACATCGCTTCTATTGGTCAGCCAATAAAGTCGACATATTTTCACAAGAGAAGGTTCAAAGGTACCCCCTACCTATCATATATAGGTATTGACCGTAGAATATGTTAGGCTTATGCCCTAGTCCAATGTAATTCCTCAATCTATATTGTAACGTACATCATTTTTCGATATGATAAAAGACATTATATTATTAATGTATTGTAGTAGTATATCTAATGTAATTTGATCTATATCATTATGTGTATAACCACTTATAATAGAACTGTAGATCAGAAAGAATTGCATTCGATAAGTCTCTGATCAGCTAAGCTTCTTTAGAAGCGATCAGTATGAGACCAACTCCTTGTGATCATGCTCTACTGATCATGGAAAAGTGCGTGCCGGAGTTATATCATAGATATCATCAGGTCGATGATATCGGACAACCCATTGTGAGTATGCAACATAGATCTAGTCATGAGATACTCACAGATCGTAGCTTGTCATTATATCCTAAGACTAAAGAGTCTTTGTGTGCACTGTGTAACGAATACCTAAATTTGACCTAGTCTAACAATACCTGTAAAAGGGTAGCTATAACGACTTTGATTGGCTTGGATATTAATTGCATTTGTGAACTCGAAAGGTGTCTGAGAGATTTATTACTCATACTCTGGTATGAGAAAGATATCCGTTTAGGCCACTTGATGAGTATGACTGAAGGAATAGCACGACCGTGCAGGTGATACCTTAGTATCAGTTTTCAGTCATCTCAGACATCAAGAAACAGTGATTGATAAATTAGGGTGACGATTCTATGCCTATTGATCAATCTAGATATCGGTTTGATAAAAGGACAGTGACATGTACGATAACAGGTTAAGTCGAATAATCGATAATCACGAACATTGGGTAATCATAATGTCTTCCTAGAGACCACTTATGATGAAAAGGGTAAAATAGTAATTTTACCAGTCTGCCAACGGGTTGTGAGCCTAGAGGGTCACACGCTTTAAGTACAGTACGTGACAAATAAGCATGGATGGAAATTGGGATAATCCGCTTTTTAGTTTATTCAAATTGAAAACGATTCGGTTGGTTTCTGGCCTAGGTTTATTAACCAGACGGTTGAAGAAATCGAGTTGGGGAAATTGGACCGGTTTAGTTAAGCCATAATTAGAACTCAATTATGTGGGTTTTAGTTTGGATTTGGTTAAATGGGCTTGAAGCCCATTTAGGGTTTTAATTCATGAATGGGGCAAAAGTGCGATGAGTTTAAATGCGTAAGTTGTGTAATTATTTATTTAAAATTCAAAATCAGATTTTTTATGATAAATTGTGATAATTACACAATATTTATTTCCCTATTTTTGGCTCATAATTTTGGCAATCTCCTCCCCAATTCCCCTTACATTGCCGACCCTCACTCTCCATTCCTCCGTAGCCAACTTTGTCTTCTTCTTCTCATTTTCATTAGCAAGAGTGTGAGAGAAAACCGATCAAGGTTATTGTGCTTGTGTGGACTTGATAGAGAAACACTCCTCTTGTGTTTTAATCAATTAAAAGGTAAATTTTCAGTTTTGAAAAGCTTGATTGCATGCTGAATTTCTCATAAAGATCATAAGTTTTATTCGATTCACATGGTTCAATTTCGTACGCTGCATGAAATTATTGTTTGGAACCCATGGGAATCCCTTTCAGTGTTATCAGAGGCATGGTTGTTATGAGTTTAATTCATTGTGCTTAATCTGAATTTTTATTTTATGTTCTTGTGTTCATCATTTGGATATGCATAAAATTGAAAAAAAATTCAGATTTAATTGGTTTTGAAAAATTGGAAAAATTAGTTTTTGGGGCTGTTTCGGGTTAGCCATTGCCGAGCCATGACTAACCAGGGTCGAGACACTTGGTGGACCATGGAATGCCCTAGGGCAGACCATGGTCGGCACCAAGGGCCGACAAGGTTGCCTACGTGCGACCATGGCAGCCCTCGCGGGCCACCTTGGTCGCTGCCGCGGGCGACCACAGTCTGCCCTCGCAGGCGACCACAGTCTGCCCTCGAGGGCGACCATGGCAGCCCTCGCGGGCCACCATGGTAGCCTCGCGGGCAACCAGGGTCTACCCTAGGGGCAACCATGGCAGCCCTCGCTGGCCACCATGGTCGCTCCCGTAGGCGACCACAATCAGCCCCGCGGGCGACCATGGCAGCCCTCGCGGGCCACCATGGTTGCCTCCGCGGGCGACCTCGATTGGGCCTGTTCGGCTCGACCAGATTCGAGCTGAACCGGCCGGTTCGTGAGAATATTTAAAGCCCTAAATTTTTATTTTTCAGATTTGGTTCGGTTTCGATAAACCAGAATGAACTGATTCAAAATTCAATTAATTAATTAAACCGTCCAGTTTCGATAAACCGAAATTTTTCCACACTTAAGAAAGATATAATTTGGAAAAATTTGTTATTTGATAAGCACGTTGAGTGATCACATGATCTTTGATAACATGATGTTTTCCATATGATGTATAGCTAAACCCTCTAGACTTGTATTTTAATTTCAGTTTTGCAACCTGCGTGTTGCTAAGTTTTGGGTTGTAGAAAATACGGCCTGCGTGTCGTGATTTATAATTTCTTTATTTCATTTAAATTTGTAATCACGAAGACCGACGCAAGATACAAGTCAAGAGGAAGACTCGAAGTTTGGAGGAGGCTCGAAGCTAGTGGGAATCCACAAGAATGGAGCAAGTCCGGACCTTGAAGACCAAGTCTTTAGGATCAGTTTTGCTAGATTCTTAGGAACTTAAGATGGGCTTAGTTATGCATATTTTACCATTACATTTTATATGTATGAATGTATGAATGTATGAATGTATGAATGTATGTTAGTTTAATATACAAGTTTATGTATGATTAGCTATCACCCACATGCAAAGATTAAAAACCGGTATTTAATCAGACTTGCATGTAACCTGCTAAGGGATCATCTTTGCATGAGTTTGCAATTGATGATTCCAGATTAAGATTGTATCGATATACAATCAGACTGTTTTAATTCACTTAAACGCAAGTAATTACAAGTCAAGTGTGATACCATCCAAGTTTGGGCACTAAAAAGGGCTTTGACCCTATGGATGTCGGTACGCCTTTGCGTAACATTCATAGAGGAGAAGTCTGGATGAGATGGGTAGTTCTGTGTGGGTGCGTGCGCCTCTGCGTAGTAGCCACATTAGTTCTATCCATAGTTCAAGCTTGGTAGACTTGTCTACGATTGTCAGCTAGGGATGACCTAGGGTATCAGTATAGGGTATGCCAAGTACTTACAGTACAAACCTAGCCAGGAACTACATGGTCTTGTAGATGGATGTATTCCTACCTTGATGCTCTCAATTGGAGCAGTGAGCCTCTGTTCACTTCAATTGAGAGTATAATAGGATCCTGGTTCAGATTCTAATGTTAGAATCAGAAAGTGTTTTATAACTAAATCTCCAACTTCAGTTTTATTTAATACTGATTAAATATTTTTTTACTATGTAGATATAAATGGCAAACACGAATCATTCTGGTAACAGCGAGCTTAGGTCGCTAATCGAGCAGGATAAGCTTAACGGCGTAAACTTCCTCGATTGAGACTCGTTCTCAAGCACGAACGTAAGGATTATATCCTTACCCAGGAACCACCTACTGAGCCAGCACTGATCGCCGCAAGGGCGCTAAGGGATACCTACCAGAAATTCCTTAGCGACCGGTGTAGTGCATCATGATGGGCAGTATGGTGCCTGACTTGCAAAAGCAGTTCTTGGACATTTTCGATGATCCCAAGGCCTTAATGGCAGAGATCGAGAAAATGGTCAAAGAGAAAGCGCGTGTCGAAAGATACGACACTTTCAGTTAACTGATGTCTTGCAAGCTAAAGGCTGGAGCTCCTATCAGTCCCCATGTCCTTAAGATTGACTTCTTTTGGAACACTTGACCATACTCGGTCATCCTGTGGATAAGGAAATGTTTGCAGACTTTGTGTTGCATTAACTTCCAAAGACATATTGTGATTTCGTTGGAAATTATAATATGCATGACATGGATAAGGCTATGACAGATCTTCATGGTATGCTCGTGACTGCTGAAAAGAATCTCAAGGGCAAGTCCAAGGAGGTTCTTATGGTCAACAAGCAAATGAGCTTCAAGAAAGCCAACATGGGCAAGGATAAGGCCCCTATGCACCTAGCGGGGAAGATTCGACAACCTAAGAGTCCAGCAGCTCCAAAGGCTGTTGAAAATCCTAAGAAGGATGTCGTCTGCTTCTATTGCCAAGGACAGGGGCACTGGAAGAAGGATTGTAAGAAACACAAGCAGTTTCTTAGGAAGAGTGGAGCTTCCACATCTTCAGGATCAGCTATATTTGTTATTGAGCTCAATCTCAGTTTATCAACTTCAAATTCTTGGGTACTTGATACCGGTGCAGAATCTCAGATTTGTGTTAATGTACAGGCTCTGCGAAGTAGAAGAGAAGTGGGGCAATCAAGTCTTAACAACTGCAGTAGGAAACATTAGTCTCAGTTTGCCCAGTAGGCTGGATTTATTATTAAACAATGTTCATTGTGTACCTGCGTTTCGCAAGAATATTATTTCTGTTTCCTTGCTTGACAAGGAAGGATATTGTTTTTCTATTGATGATGGAATTTTCAGTATTTTTAAGAATAATATATTTTATTGCAATGCATCGTTGGTTGGTGGTTTATATATTCTTAATATTCAAAACACTGACACTAGCTCAATTTAAACCAGACTGTGATATGACACTGTCGTTTAGGCCATATAGGCCAGAAACGCATCTCAACACTTCACAAGTGTGGACTTCTAAGTCCGTTTGAATTCACTTCAATTGAGAGATGCGAGTCATGCCTTATGGGCAAAATGACAAAGGCACCTTTTGCCGGTTTAGGTGAAAGGGCTAGTGTATTAGGTCTCATACATTCCGATGTGTGTGGACCTATGAGCACTCAGGCCAGAAGGGGTTTTCACTAATTCGTTACATTTACTGATGACTTCATTAGATACGGATATGTCTATCTTATGAGACATAAATCGGAAACCTTTGACAAGTTCAAAGAGTTCCAGAACGAATCACAAAACTAGCTTGGTAAAAGTATAAAAGCGCTTCGATCTGACCGAGGCAGTTAGTAATTGGACCATGAATTTCACAATCATTTAAAGGAGTGTGGGATCCTCTTTGAATTGACTCCGCATGGAACATCTCAAATGAATGGTGTATTCGAACGGAGAAATTGGACATTGCTTGACATGGTTCGATCAATGATGAGTCAGGCTGACCTCCCTATCTCCTTTTGCGGCTATGCCTTAGAGACGGCCGCATTCATTTTGAATCGGGCTCCTACAAAGGCAGTGGAAAGCACTCAATACGAAGCATGGAGCAGGAAGAAACCCTTATTAGTTTTCCTTAAGATTTGGGGATGTGAAGCTTACGTCAAGCGTCTGCTAGGCAAAAAGGTCGAACTCAAATCAGATAAGTGTGTCTTTGTGGGGTACCCCAAGGAAACAAGGGGGTACTATTTCTACAAACCCGGCGAGAACAAAGTTTTTGTTGCTCGAGGAGGGGTATTTTTGGAAAAGGAATTTATTTCCAAAAGCGTTGGTGGGAGTGTCGTGCATCTTGAAGAAATTCAAGATGATACGGAACAACCCACTATGCTAGATGTAGAAATACAGGAGCCAGAAGAGGTCATTGATCAAGAACCAATCCCTACACCTATTCCAGATGGTCCAAGAAGGTCTGAAAGATCTCGTCAAGCTCCCATCAGTTATGGATTTCTAGCCACTGAGGGAAATGACTTGATATTGGTGGATCAGGATGATCCAGAAACCTACAGACAAGCTTTGCTCAGTTCAGACTCCGAAAAATGGCAGAACGCTATGAATGAGGAAATGAAATCTATGTACGACAACCAAGTCTGGTGCTTGGTGGATTAAACCCCTGGGATAAAACCCATCGGTTGTAAATAGGTCTATAAACTTAAGTCCGACATAGATGGAAAACCTCAGACCTATAAAGCTAGACTGGTTGCGAAAGGTTATCGCCATATCGAAGGTATCGATTATGACGATACCTTCTCACCAGTAGCTATGGTCAAATCTATCCGGATCATTCTAGCCATAACAACATACTACGACTATGAGATATGGCAGATTTATGTCAAAACTGCCTTCCTTAACGGGAACTTAAAAGATGATGTGTATATGACACAACCTGTGGGTTCTGTTGATCCAGAGAATCCCGGAAAGATTTGTAAGCTGCTTAGATCCATTTATAGATTAAAGCAAGCTTCACAGAGTTGGAACCTTCGTTTTGATGAAGCCGTAAGGGAATTCGGTTTTATCAAAAATGAAAGTGAACCTTGCGTATATAAGAAAGCGAGTGGGAATAATATTGTATTTCTAGTGCTATATGTCGATGACATATTGATCATCGGAAATGACATCCCAACCTTGCTTGAGGTTAAAGCTTGGTTAGGGCAATGCTTCTCGATGAAGGACTTAGGTGATGCTGCTTTCATTCTGAGCATCAAGATCTACAGAGATCGACCCAAAAGAATATTGAGCCTAAGTCAGAGCACTTAAATAGATAAGGTGTTGAGAAGATTCTCAATGCTTGATTCTAAGAAGGGATACATACCCATGCGGCATGACATTAAGCTTAGCAAGAAACAGAGTCCTAAGACCCCTGATGAGCTGAGCAAAATGAGTAAAATCCCATATGCTTCGGCTGTGGGATCCATCATGTATGCCATGATATGCACGAGACCGAACGTCTCGTTCGCACTAAGCTGTACTAGCAGATATCAGTCTAACCCATGCCACGAGCACTGGATTGCTGTCAAGAGTATCCTTAAATATCTGAGGAGAACTAAAGACGCATTCCTAGTGTATGGTGGGAAGGATGGAGAACTAGCAGTCAAAGGATATGTTGATGCTAGTTTTCAGACAGATCCTGATGATTTCAAGTCTCAGGCAGGATTTGTATTCGTGTTAAAATTGTGGAGCATTCAGCTGGAAAAGCTTCAAGGAAGCCACAATTGCCGATTCTACAACAGAGGCTGAATACATAGCTGCAGCAGAAGCAGCTAAGGAAGCCGTATGGGTTAGAATCTTTCTAACCGGATTAGATGTAATGTCGCGAGCGTCTGATCCGGTAAGCTTGTTGTGTGACAACACGGGGGCCATAGCATTAGCTCAAGAGCCCAGATTCCACAACAGAACTAAACACATACAGAGGAAGTATCACATTATCAGAGAGTATATCGATAATGGTGATGTGGAGATTACTTATGTACCGAATAATGACAACGTTGTTGATCCCTTGACGAAGGCTTTACCTCAGCCCAAGCATGAGGCATATGTGAAGTCTATGGGGGTAGATTGGAACTTAGGTTGGAGCTAGGGGCAAGTGGGAGATTGTTAGGATTATGCCTTAGTCCAATGTAATTCCTCAATTTATATTGTAACGTACATCATTTTTCGATATAATAAAAGGAATTATATTACTAATGTATTGTAGTAGTATATCTAATGTAATTTGATCTACATCTTATGTGTATAACCACTTGTAGTAGAACTGTAGATCAGAAAGAATTGCATTCGATAAGTCCCTGATCAGCTAAGCTTCTTAAGAAGCGATCAGTATGAGACCAACTCCTTGTGATCATGCTCTACTGATCATGGCAAAGTGCGTGCCGGAGTTATATCATAGATATCATCAGGTCGATGATATCGGACAACCCGATTGTGAGTATGCAACATAGACCCAGTCATGAGATACTCACAGATCGTAGCTTGTCATTATATCCTAAGACCAAAGAGACTTTGTATGCACTGTGTAACGAATACCTAAGTTTGACCTAGTCTAACGATACCTGTAAAATGGTAGCTATAACGACTTTGATTGGCTTGTATATTAATTGCATTTGTGAACTCGAAAGGCGTCTGAGGGATTTATCACTCATACTCCGGTGTGAGAAAGATATCCGTTTAGGCCACTTGATGAGTATGACTGAAGGAATAGCATGGCCGTGCAGGTGATACCTTAGTATCAGTTTTCATGCATCTCAGATATCAAGAAATAGTGATTGATAAATTAGGGTAACGATTCTATGCCTATTGATCAATCTGGATATCGGTTTGATAAAAGGACAGTGACATGTACGATAACAGGTTAAGTCGAATAATCGATAATCACGAACGTTGGATAATCATAATGTCTTGCTAGAGACCACTTATGATGGAAAGGGTAAAATAGTAATTTTACCAGTCTGCCAAAGGGTCGTGAACCTAGAGGGTCACAAGCTTTAAGTACAATACGTGACAAATAAGCATGGATGGAAATTGGGAGAATCCGCTTTTCAGTTTAGTCAAATTGAAAACGATTCGGTTGATTTCTGGCCTAGGTTTATTAACCAGACGGTTGAAAAAATCGAGTTGGGGAAATTGGACTGGTTTAGCTAAACCATAATTAGAACTCAATTATGTGAGTTTTAATTTGGATTTGGTTAAATGGGCTTGAAGCCCATTTAGGGTTTTAATTTATAAATGGGGCAAGAGTGCGATTATGAGTTTAACTGGGTAAGTTGTGTAATTATTTATTTAAAATTCAAAATCAGATTTTTTGTGATAAATTGTGATAATTACACAATATTTTATTTCCCTATTTTTGGCTCATAATATCGGCAATCTCCTCCCCAATTCCCCTCACATTGTTGACCCTCCCTCTCCATTCCTCCGTAGCCAACTTTGTCTTTTTCTTCTTCTTCTTCTTCTCATTTTCATTAGAAAGAGTGTGAGTGAAAACCAATCAAGGTTATTATGCTTGTGTGGACTTGATAGAGAAACACTCCTCTTGTGTTTTAATCGATTAAAAGGTAAATTTTCAGTTTTGAAAAGCCTGATTGCATGCTGAATTTCTCATTAAGATCATAAGTTTTATTTGATTCCCATGGTTCAATTTCGTACCGCTGCATGAAATTATTGTTTGGAACCCATGGGAATCCCTTTCAGAATCTATCATCACCATATCGTGTCGAGTCTACTCGTGCCTTTTTGTGTCGTTTTTGGTTTAGCTCAATTTCATTCATGTGGGGGATTGTGGGAAAAATATTATATTATATTATATTAAATCCTAAGTTGAATGAAATTTAAAATGTGTTATTTGTTCATGAGATAAAATGTTCATTACGGGCATTTGATTCTCTTGAATACATATGTTACAACCTTTCATTTAATCTCTTTAATTTGCATTGAGTTGAGAAGTCCTTTGGTTGAAGAGATGGTGACTATAAATAGATGGTCATATATCTTCTCTCTTCAACAATCTCAACATCATGAACATGAGTTTTGGTTCTTTATCTCTTTCTTTGGTTTCAAATATTCTTCGTAAGTATGGTGATAGAGAAAGTCACAAGTTCAAGTTTGCCGGAACTAGACCTTTGGTGTACGGTGCTAGTTCGAAGTCGTTGTATCTTGGGAAGTGTACGCGCTCGTTGATTCCTACACCCAAGGGAGAGCGAATACACTTTAAGAAAAGTGTCCAACACACATCGACTTATTTCCCGAGTTTGTATCGATGAATTTGTAAAGGTGTATGTATCTTTTTTAATTTTCATATTTCATTAATACTTTATAATTTATTAATTTCCGAAATTTTTAATATTATTGCATATTACATAACATTTGGGAAAAATATCCAGAAATTCACATTCAGTTTAAATTAAAATTCTCGCAAGTTTGCGTCAGAAAACTCCAAAAGAGTTCTAGAGCCATTTTAGAGTTATAGAAGTCAATTGAAAAAAAGGATCAGAAAGCCAATCATCCCCGTTCATGTATTGATTTCTTAAACGAGAATTTATCCGGTTTTTAACTTTCTCAATCATTCTCTGTTGTATTTACAATTTCCAAATGAGTTAAATTCCCGATTGCTTATTATAATTGTGTTTTGCGTTATTGATTGAGTTTGTTTTAATTATGACATATGGTTTATCTGCTTGTTAATTTATTCTTCATTGAATTTTCAAACAATATATGCATGAATTGATTCAACTCATGTATGTTGATTAAAAACCCAATTATAAACATGTTTGTCTAATTCACTTTGGGATATAGGCTATGAACCGAGGATCTAATTAGGGATTTTATTATATCTGTGCTTATTGTTTCTTGCCCTTAATTGCGACTGGTTGATTTATTTTATTAATATTGATAGAAATAGTATAAAGAATATTATTGATAGTTGTGTAAAATACAATAGGAGAGAACCTCTTTATATAGGCTAGGAATTAAGGTAGTATATTCTAACAGCCCCCCTCAAACTTAAATAGGTTGTAAATTACCGAATTGAGTTTGGAAAGACTTGATTATCCTTGATTATCTTGACCATCTTGAAGATCTTGAGTAACTAGTTAGTCAAACTTGAGTCGACATAGAATGACCAAGTGAAGCTTGATTGATACGTGCTATGAGACACTTACGTGCCGCGAGACACTTACGCGTCGTGAGACACTTAGGATACGTGTCGTGAGGCACTTTAAGATACGTGTCGTAAGGCACTTGATGATAGGCGCCGTGAGACACTTGTAGATAGGCGCCGTGAGACACTTGTAGATAGGCGCCGTGAGACACTTGATGATAGGCGTCGTGAGACACTTGTAGATAGGCGCCGTGAGGCACTTGATGATAAGCGTCGTGAGACACTTGTATATAGGCGCCGGGAGGCACTTGTAGATAGGCTTCGGATGGTAGATGACGCTATTATGCGTAAGCTATTGATTGGATTGCCTTTCCTACTCATCATAATCATAAATCATTGATTAGTGGGCAAAACGAAACTTTATTAGAGATTTAACCAAAGATCGGTTATAGCTCTGATACCATGATAGAAATAGTGTAGAGAATATTATTGATAGTTGTGTAAAATACAATAGGGGACAACCTCTTTATATAGGCTAGGATTTAAGATAATTATGAAATACTAATGACAATATGAAAACCTAGATATTAGGTAATAAAACTAATCTATAATAGGAATAGAAAATATTTAATATTATATTCTAACAAATATAATCGAAAGAGAAGTTAGTAAATGTACTTGAGTAATGAAATCCGGGTTTGAATCCTCACTAGAGATATGTGGGTTAATACTGTAGTGACATCCATAGATTCTCAAAATCGAAAGATCCCAAATTGTGTCGAGCCGATCTCGAGCTAGCTCATTTAGTATTTAATGAATTATTTTTTTTGTTTAATATTTATTTTAACGAATATTTATATTGACAGTAACCGAACTGAATCGAGCCGATCAGAGCTCGAGCTTCCGTATTTTTTTTAGCTAAACTCGAGTTTAGTTGCATAAACTCGTCTGAAGCTAAGCCGAGCTCAAGCCAACCACTTTGTTTACGAGCCAAATCGAGCCCTGCCAAATTGAGGCCCGATTTCTCTCGTTTACATCGCAACACCCCCTACCCGATGTAGTGGCTAAACGACCACGCCGACTTGACATATATGTTCCTCATATGCGATGGCGCCAACACCAATATTGCCATCGTGCTCTGGCACAGAGGAGATCGACAGTGGGGTTAATCTCAAGGGATCGACGACATAACCAAATATTTAATGGCACAAATACACTGTATTGACAATTTCAAATAAAAAGGAGACTGAACCCAAAATCCAAACCCAATTTTTCCTTCTCCTGGTTACTCAAGTGTTTCTTTAATTTTGGTTCAGTCGATTAAATTTTTTTAATTCCCTTTTTAGCTTATAATTTGTTTAAGGGGTAATTTCATATTAGTACCCCAACTTTGACTCATTTCGAGTTCAGTACCCTAAGTTTGAAATTTTTTTTGACGGTACCCCAAGTTTAATTAATTGCAGATAAGTACCTAACGGGGTTAAATTTAACATAATTGATATGAAAAAGACCAAAATGCCCCTCCGTATATAATTTTCAATCTTATATATTTTTTTGTATAATTATGAAATTACCCTTTTACCCCTAATTGAGTAATCAATTTAACCAATGAACTGAGGGTAATATGGTCTTTTCAAGTATACAAATAAAAGAATCAAAACTTTAAAAATAACATGTGAAATTTTTATTCTACCCCTTTTCTTTAAACCTAAATATCAACAGTACACACTCCCCTCTTTCTCTAACCTCTTCTCTGCAACACCACATCTAGTCCCACAAAATCCACTCCGGCGAGACCAATTCTGGAGAGAGCGAGCGATGACCCAGTTCGGATTTGGTGTCGGAGCTGTGAATATAGGAAAGCGTGGGGCGAGGAGATTTGATGGAGCTCGGCGCGAGGAGATCCGGTGGCTCAGAGCCTCCTCTAAGCTCGGCTCTGGACGACGACGGAGCACGGCTCTGGACGACGACAGAGCAGATCGATCTCCTCCGTTCTCGGACGACGATGGAGCAGATCCGGTGGGACGAGTTTCGCGTTCTCCGTCGCCGTCCACCGCGTCGTCAGGCGCGACGACTTCATCCTCCCGACCAGCTCTCCGTCTGCCCCACCGGCGGCGGCTGGAACCACCTCAACCTCTCCGCCTTCACGCCCGCCTTCTAGGAGCTCTCGTCTTGGGTTTCCATATATGGGATTTGACAAGAATGTGAAACTTAACTAATTTTAAATTGAATCCTTATTTGTTGTTGGTAAATGATTTTATGGGTTTTTGGGTCACCTGCTCGTTTAAGTTTATGATTGAATTTTGTGGGTTGAACAAGTGAAGATATGGTGTTTTAGTTTATGGTTGGATTTTGTGGGTTGAACAAGTGAAGATATGGTAATTGAATGAATAAATTAGCCATGATGTTTCACTTGTTAGCCATGCTGTTTCACATGTTAGCCATTATTAAATAAAGCTCTAAAACAACTTTCTTAGGGGGTTATATTAGCCATGATGTTTGGATAATAAAAAAAAGTAGAGAATGAATTCAATTCCCTCCACTTTTCTTGTCCAAACTTGAGGAAAAAAAGAAGAGTCGAAAGTTTTGATGGGGAATTGAAGCTTTGATGGCAATTGTTTGAAAATTTGATGAATACTTAAGGACATTGTAGTCATTTCACAAGTCTTTTTTATTTTTGTTTAATTTATTACTTGAAAAGACTAATATGGCCTTTGAGCATAAGATTAGTTTATCATTTAAGTGAGGATAAAATAGTTTTTTCACATTTATCAATAATTATACTTTAGTAATTTATACAATGAGGGGCATTTTGGTCTTGTTGCATACCAATTCTGTTAGATTTAACCCTCTTAGGTACTTATATGCAACTAATTGAACTTCGGGTACCGACAAAAAACTTTTCAAACTTGGGGTACTGAATTCGAAATGGGTCAAAGTTGGGGTACTGACATGGAATTACCCTTTTGTTTAATTCATGATATTAAGTTATTATTGTTGATGGGTTCGTGTTAGTTGGTCTTAAAACTCATTTGAAGCAAGGGAGATCAAGTGGAATTAGGCATCTTGAGCTTATTGAGCACAAGTGTTGTAAACGACAAAACCAATTTTCTTACAGAGAAATTTAAAATAAAAAAGATTGAGAGGAGAGAGGAGAAATGAAGAAGGGTTCAATAACATAAGTTTGAAATTTTAAATGAAAATTAAGAATATTTTGATCATTTCGCATTTAAAATTAATTAAAAAGTTAACAAACTGTAATTACGTGAGAGAAAAAAGTCAGTGCACGGTTTATAACGAAAAATAAGTCAAGTGCAATTAATTGAGAAATGTTTAAAGTCACTTGCAGTTTTGTGCGTTGTGTTGTAGATTTGAAACTTGAAGGAGAATAAATTAGGAAGGGTATTTTTGACTTTTGAACTAATAAATTAACATAGTTATCACATAATAAGGTGGAACATTTATTAGAGTAGCTATTTGTTTAAAAATTAGGCATGAATAGTTTTGTGGACTTCTCTTAACCATATGGGCAGTTTAGTGCAATTAATTCTTTATTATTAAAGTGGTTCAAGAAAAAAGAAAACTCTATTAATTTAATCTAATTTAGGGCAAATTGGAGATAGCTGCAGTATGTAGCGTCCACATGTTTCATGTCTAAACACTATCGATCCTTATGGAAAATGATGAAATTAACCTTGTATACGTTTATTCTAATTTTTTACTTATGTCAATTTATATTCGTTTTTCATTCTTATGATTATAACCATTGTTCAATTTACATTAATAAAACCACCACAACACAACGTCTTCTTTGTTGGCATACTGATGCAGCGTACGTGACAAGAAAGAATTCTTTATCAAGTTCGTTGATTCACAATAATATCGAAGATACTATGATTCACAAGTTCGTATAAGAGTGCTTAAATAATGAAACACAAATTGCAGAAAAGGAAAACCCTAATTCGCTAAAAAGAAAAAAGAAAAAAGAAAAAGAAAAAAAGGCTAAAAAGAAAAAGAAAAAAAAAGGCTAGAAAGGAAAAAAAAGAAGAAAAAGAAAGAAACAATATTAAAAAGGGGTAATTCCATGTTAGTACCCTAACTTTGTCTCATTTTCAAATCAGTACCCCAAGTTTGAAAAGTTTTTTGCCGGTACCCCAAGTTTAATTAGTTGCAGATAAGTATCTAATATGTTAAATCTAACAGAAATGGGATGTGAAAAGATCAAATGCCCCTAATGCTTATATTAATTAATATTACATTGAAATTTTCGAATTAAATAACTCTCTCATACGACCTCCGTTTCGGGCTCATAGTATATCAAATCGAAGAAAATCAGAAGATAAACAACTTTAAAGAAAATTAATGATTAAATAAAAATTTATTAATTATTAATTATTAATAATTAAAAAATAATAATTATAAATAATAATAATTATTTAATTTAATAATTATTATTCAAAATTGTTTATCTTCCGATTCTCTTCTATTTGATATTTTATGAGCCCGAAACGGAGGTCGTATGAGAGAGTTATTCCATTCGAAAGTTTCAATATAATATTAATTATTATAAGTATTAGGCGTAATTTGGTCTTTTCAAATCTCAATTATGTTAGATTTAACAGAGTAGGTACTTATCTGCAACTAATTAAACTTGGGGTACCGGCAAAAAACTTTTCAAACTTGGGGTACTGATTTGAAAATGAGGCAAATTTGGGATACTGACATGGAATTACCCCTATTAAAAATTATAAAAACTGCCCGAAACTTATAAAACGTTATTTTGACCCTCCAGATGATCTCCGATGGTCGAAATCGGTCATACCATATGGCGTAGCCATGAATGTGACTCAGGCCATCGTTTCTACCCGGAAATCACTAGTCTTTTGTCCAAATCTGACACTTTCGCGATAACTTCGGGTGTTCTAGCTTTTGCATACCGACTTCTTCGACTGCATCGCATCATTCTCTCATGGATGGAGAAGATTCGACCTCGAATCTAGACCCGCAACATCCTCATCAGAAGAAGAATCACCCCGGGATCTCATATCTTTGTAGCACTTCCTACCAAATTTTCAGCTGTATCAAGTACTCCCACCTTGCTCGCAAGTTGGATCGTAAATGTGTACCACTTCATCTCGGGTTCCATGGTGAATTTGTGGACTTTTCTTATCAAAGTACACGTCCCCTGATCGATTACCCAGTCTTGGAATTCGAGTCTTCTATCGTTGATACATGATGCTGGTATCAGGTTCTCGTTGCTGATTAAGGCAACAATATACGTGTAAGGCTCCCAATAATTTTCGGCTACTCTTGCAAGACTTTCACCAATCACCTTGGTTGATGCACCACTTAACAACTCAAATTTCTCAGTCCTGACGCAGCATAAAGTTACATCCCTTGCTAACAGAGCTTCTCTTTCTCGAATGTTCTGCTCATGATCACTCAATTGTGCTGCTATAATTTCAGCTTTTGCATCTGGTTCAGCATAATCATCATAAATCGGGGGTGATAGCCAACTTATGAACTCCTCTGGTTTAAGACTGCCATCGAATTGTGAAATTTTCACCTTGAAACCCTGTTCCCACCGTTAGTTAGGGTGTTCGGGTGAACGATTTCGGTAACCGGCGAATGGATTCTCGCCTGTGACAATATCATCATCACGACGACGCAATTCATTCATTCGTCGCGTCTATAATTCAACATGCCGCCTCAGATCGTCGTTCTCACGGCGAAATTCAGCACGTTCACGTGTAACTCAGCATGATCATCATCAGCACCATGGGCTCGCGGCTGTCTATGGGGCGGCATACCTCCGGATCGACTAAATCTAATACCAACTGATGCAGTGTACGTGTCTAAGAAGAAATCTTTTTAAAGTTCGTTGATTCACAATAACTTGAATAACAAGAACGTATAAGAGTACTTAAATAATAAAACACAAATTGCAGAAAAGGAAAACCCTAATTCGCTAGAAAAGAAAAAAAGGCTAGAAAGAAAATAAAAGGAAAAAATGGCCATGTCTGCCCGAAAAACACTAGTCTTTTGTCCAAATCTGACACTTTCGCGATAACTTCGACAGACAATGAGATCTTAGGATAAGTACAGTAGAAATCAATACATAATTCGACACACAATAGAAATTTAATTCGATCATTTAGGTCAACAGTTGCGCCACTCACACACACACACACACGTGTTAACGCCACTCACACACACGTTAAAACGTGTGTCGCGTAGATCTGGGCAAACAAGAAATGGACGGAGATCTATTGGGTTTGGACAATTTGAACAAAACCCAAAGTTTGTATATGATTTATCCCCTCCTCACGAATACCCTCTCCTTTTCCGTCAGCTCATGTTAACGCCACTCACACACGCGTTACGTGTCGCGTAGATATGGGCAAACGAGAAACGGAAGGAGATCTATTGGGTTTCGACAGTTTGAACAAAACCCAAAGTTTGTTTATGATTTATCTCTCTCTCTCTCTCTCTCTCTCTCTATATATATATATATATAGGGGCTGGATCATGTGAGAACTAAACCCCTTTACGAGAACGTGAGAACTGAGTTTGTCCATTGAAAATAAGTGAATATCCATCAGAAATATGTGAATATCCAATAAAAATTGTGATATCCAATGAAAGTGAATGTCCAGCAGAAATAGGTGAATGTCCAACAGAAACACTTTGTCCATTCAAAATAAATGAATGTCCAACAAAAATAAGGGAATGTCTAGTAGTTCTCATGTTCTCACGATACATTTAGTTCTCAGCCGAACCCTTCCCTATATATATATATGACAAATCACGTTAGAACCAAAACCTTTTGTGATAACTTGAGAACTGACTTTTACAATTAAATATAAGTGAATGTCCAATGAAAATGGAGATATCCAATGAAAGTGAACGTCCAACGGAAGTAGGTGAATGTCCAACGAAAACACTTTGGCCATTGAAAATAAATAAATGTCCAATGGAAATAAGTGATGTTCAGGGTTCTCACGTTCTCACGATACATTTAGTTCGCAGCCGAACCCTTCCCTATATATATATATATATATCAAGAATCAGGTACAAACGAGGTTGAAACGTCCGAACCTGTAGAATGTGTAGTGTGCATTGGTAGAACGTGGTTGACCTGGTAGAATCTTATTGCCACGTGTTACGCGCTGGAATAACACTCTCAGATTTTCACCGATTCAATATCTGTAGAACGTCCGAACATTCTACATCCGTTTGTAGTTGTGTGTGTGTGTACACACACAGGGTTACACTCGGCTACAAACCCATAGCCGAATGCGAACCTACAATCTATGGCAAATCAACACGCATATACAGTAAAACCTCTATAAATTACCTATTGTAGGGACCTGAGAATTTTATTAATTTACAGAGATATTTATTAATCGATAAATTAATAATGATTAATTTATAAAGAATTTTCGATACCGAAAAATTAAATTTTATTTATATACATTCAAATACAATGAATTGTACTATTTTATGCATTATACTTAATTTGATGAATATTATTTATAAATTCAAAGTATATCAATGAGATTCAATTTACAAAACTTAAATTGACTTATTGTATTTTCATAGAAATTATTCACAATGTAATATACTGATATCATGCACAATATACAGACAACAATAGAATCGTATTTTACAAAATTGTAATATATATATATAGAAGAAATCATGTACAAACCGGTTTGTACATGATTTCTTCTTCTTCTTCTTCTTCTTCTTCTTCTCTCTCTCTCTCTCTCTCTCTCTCTCTCTCTCTCTCTCGAGGTGAATCACAACTCTCACCGCATTAATTTCGAAAATTCTCGATTACAAGGTAAACCTCGCGATGAATTCTAGTTCAATCAAAATCTATCTTCTTGGAATTGGTTCTCAATTTATATAATCACACACAATTAGCTAAACTGTGGCAATTTCATAACAAGATCAAACATTCATGCAATCAACACCAACAATTCCTAGAACTAATACCTCATTTCATTTCCAAACATGCCAATAGTGTCAAGCATCCATGGTTGAGACGTTTAGCCCTCAACCATGGCTACATCAAGCAAAATATAGCAAAAGTAACTACAAGCCATGAGAGTCCAAGCCAAATTACAAGTAAAATCAAAATTCAAAAGCTAAAACAAGGAGAAGAGATAGAGAAGAAAGGCTCATGGAAGGTGTGGTGGCTCCTTCTCCAAGCTCTAGCTTCTTCTCCAATGTTCTTCAAGCTCCAATTTCCACTTCTAGGCTCCAAAACCTCCAAGAATTCCCCAAAATCGCCCAAAGTGTAAAGTCAAAGCTCCCAAAAGTGTTCTCCCCTGAAAATGAGGATGTGAGACTAAAAAAAACACGAAAACCCGAAGGCCTCCGATCCGGACTCCACGTGCGGAGGCCCCTAACTGAATATGGCGAGCCTCCGATTTCCCCTCCGCTCCAGAGGCTCACTCCTCTTGTCCATTCGCTTCGGAGGGGAAAACGGGAGGGGGCCTTCTCCGATGTGGACTCCGGTCCAGAGGCTCCAACAGAGAGGCACTCTAACCCCTCTTTTTATGCTCTATTTCTCCGACTCAAACACCGAAGTTTACGACTTAATTTCCGCTAGTGTCCTGCGCATGTCACAAAAAGGTCTCGTAGCATCACAAGTTCCTAGTACTCACAACTAAATTCAAACCAAGACGTGAAACCTAGAATTATGCGGGCGAAAGGGTCATTATGGCGTTCTCTTGAACCCATAACACCAACACTCACCACCGCCCTTACCAAACCATTACCGAACTTCAGAATGACATAACTGCAAAACAGTAAAGTTGCACGAAAAAATTATCATACAATATCGGCACAACATATTAGGAAGTATATAATTCTCAACACCTCCAATCTCACTCTCACTCTCACTCTAACCGTCAGTGAGTACATAATTCTCGTTGCTCTCACTTTCATTGTCAACATAGTCAATTCCCGATAATCTATAAATTTTTAGCAATTTAATTCGTTCAAAATATTATTTGCATCTCCACCAATATCGATTGTCAACTACTTGAATATGCTCATTGTCACCAATGCTATTATTGGTGTCCAGGTAATATTTTCCCTTAAAACAAAACAAATTAAAATGTAAAAGTTATCAAATCAAATCAAGACACATATTTATAAGAGTAGTAATTTCAAAATTGTAAGGCAGACATCCACATACAAATAGCACAACGCATGGCATTAAGACAGCATGCTATTACACTTACATCAACAAAATGTCACATTACAATAAGATCACAAAGAAAGCAAAACACCCATTACCATTACATTAGATTCACGCACAAACTCCTTTACTTGCAATCAATCGTGCGACTGATTTAATATTATCACACAAAAAACATAACGTTCTCCAATTGAGCGTGCAGCCTGAAGAACCTGTCATCAAGAGAAGCAGCAGAGGACACCGAACTAGACGTCTGCGAGGAAGACGCCGATAAAGACGATGCTGGAGATTGCCCCTCCATCACCGCCTCGTGATACAAGCGCCCCCTGTAAGCCACCAGGTCAGCATAGTAAACCGGGGGCACCAAGGAGACCGGCTTGGTGCAACGAGCAAATGTGAAGCACATATCATATATCATCTTCTGCAGGCCATCTGACGTAAACTGGTGCTCATCCCACAGCACGTAGTAGTGCGTGGGCTTGCTCGTTCCCAGGCTTCCATAGTGGCTACACAGATAGAAATCAAACTCAAACGGATGCACAATCGTCGTGTCCACTACTGTCCCTGGAGACACGTTGCCCGTTAAGCACCCGTCCCTTTCGCTCTCAGGAAACAAGCGCGTCTGGTGTCGCTTCTGCGCCACTATAACAGTAATCGTGGGATGGTAACTTCTCTGCGCGAACTCCCTCTTGATATCTGTTAACTCCTCGTTCAGAACCATCTCAAACTGGCCCTCACTCACCCCATCGCGGAAAATCACTATCTTATCAGGCCTCGCTTTGTTCATACGAGCGTAGCATTCCACCAGCTCCACACACATTGCTCCGAGATTTGAAATCTTCTCTGTCCGGTGACTCTGTGGACGAACCCTCGCAGCGTAGCGATTTGCAGCGGGCCAGTTGATGGTACCGACAACAGCAGCTATTGATGGGCTAGTTGTGTTTAACGAGCCAGGGTGGTTAACATCAGCCCCGACGAACATGACATGTCTGTCACCTGCAAAGTGAGGGATTTGGTGAAGGAGCTCTACATTGCTACCTCCAAGCTTGGCGTTGATCTTGAGCGCCAGATTCCCGAGATATTGATCTTGCCTTTTGTCCTGGCAGTTGGCGTTTTTCGATAGGCAACACTGAGTAATCACACCAACTTTTGTCTCTGAGATCCATTTCAGATACTTGTAGCCGTCGTGCTTTCTGGCCATCACGCAGACGAGGATCTGCACGTCGCCTCCACCATTACGACGGATCTTGTCATTAACACCATCGAGCAGTTCGTGGAGGGAATCGACGCTGTTGAATTTCTCCATTGTGGTCTGCTCGTACAAGATGGGGTGGTCCATGTGAACCCCCAAACTTGTGCACCGAGCCATGAGCTTTGGAATGAACTCTTTTGATCTCAGCCTGTCGTAACGTTCAAATGCGCTGAAATCGAGCACACCCCACCGCTTGATTGTCTTGCCTTGGACCACAGATTTGCCTAAGAGGTTCCATTGGCATCTATCTTTGTCAACTTTGATCTTCATCGTCCGGCCGTCTTGAGAGTTGAGCTTCAGTTCAGGTGGACAAATCACACGTCCACTAACTCTAGTCATGTTTTTGTTCACCTCCATTCCAAAGTTACTTGAGATTTCCGCACTGTTAACACAACAGTAGGAAAAAAACAATTATATGCGTTGGAAATAAGAAACCAAGCAGAGCATTGTGTGTTATTCTACTTTACCAGAGTATGCAATGCTTGTCAGGTCTATGTATAAGTATAAAGTCTCACATCAGATGATTACGGAGTTAAGAAATAGTTCATACCTGCTTGGACCGTCTTTTCTTTGCACCATCTCACATATCATCTTCTTCCTCTCTTCCGGCGGAGCCAACGATATGCTTTTCAAGAACTGACCTGCATTAGAGTCCAGATATTCCTTGGGGTATCTCTGTCCTTCAACTAATACACAGAACTCTATGGGCACATAGTTTTTCCTGTTGTTTTTCCCCACATCCAAGCAGGGCATATCCAAGTATCTAATTTCCTTTCCATATTTCCCCCTGAAATAATCAAGTAGACGAATAGTCCTCGAAGGATTCTGCCCCTCCCGGTCCTCCTCGTCGAAACTAATATTTCTAGTATTTTGATGGGTTAGTCCCGAAATGGTGTATTTTTGCTTGGTATGACGGTGAGTGACCATGACTTTCAATCCCTTCAGTGTAGTCTGAACTCTCCTCCCAAAGTCTCTGAAGTTATTGGGATTAAAACCTCTAATATGCTCTCTGAGGAAATCTAGAACCGGAATTGGCTTCCGAAAAGCCAAAACAGAATAGTCTAAGCACAAGGACAGACCCTGCTTAGTAGTCTTGAGACTACATTGAAGCCCTCTTGCTGCTGTAATGCCCTGGCCGAGGTCATCGCCCGGGAAAGGCTCTTTAGAAAAGAAGCTGCGGCCGACAGAAATCATGTGGCGAGTCGGGTTCTCCTTCATCACCAAATCCATGCCTTGCAGGATATCACGGGGGATCGACGAGAGGTTCCCGCTCAAGTAGTCCTTCAACTTTGAAAACTTGAGTTCATTCACAAGCTTTATGGTGAAAACGAATGGACGAACCCTCAAATCCTCTCCTTCCCCCTCGGTGAGTTCGACTCTGAACCTGCCCGAGGGCAGGGGAACCGCGCTGAAGATGTTTTTCTCACCATCATATGCAGTCATGGAGAGAGGAAATCGGGCTGGATCGTCAGAGAATAACTTGTTCCTGATCATGGACAGGTTGTACTTTGAAATCTTCACAGGCTTGCTGTTCTTTGACGGCCTATCTGGTTTGACATCAACATCATAGTGCATAATGACAGTATCGGGGCGGAAACGGACAGGGAAATGGTTGACGTGAAGTCTGGCGTTACGGATGGAGGATGTCCCGCCTTTGTCGGGCCGTTTCAGTGGAGCAATTCTGTCTTCAGGAGGAGACATTGAGGTTGTTGCTCTGTCAGCATTGTGTGAAGGAGACTGGGTATGCAAATTTGCCAATGATGGCCTCGCAGGAGATTCAGGATCTGACAGGGAAAAGGAGAGCTGATCTAAGGAAAGACTACTAAATCAGTGGGTATAATATAAATTACTTGCTCACAATTGAACCATAATGACATTGCACACACAAATACTATCCAACACAATATTGAAAACCCATGTAATACCTTTTCACAGATTTGAGTAGTCATAAGAATTGCTGTTATTGAGAATCTAATAGAAGGGAATAAAAAAAGAAATGGTACCAGCAGGTTGGTGAGGCACATGAGGTGTGACATTGGGTCCTCTTCCACGGCCCCGGGAGGCTCCATGTCCCGAAGCATCAGGCACAGGAGCTCTCTGCCACACAGTCTCGTTTTGCTGATGATACTGATATCGACCACGACCACGACCTCCACTTCCTCTTCCTCTTCCTCTTCCTCTTCCCCTGCTGCTACCGTTGCCTCTTTCCATTGGAGTTAATTGGGAGCAAATGCCAATTGTGAGGATCAAAACAAGAGGTGTCTGTGTATGGGCATATATCGGACGCGGGTGAGGGAAAAGACAGGAGAGGGACGTTACTTGCGATGGAAGGAGATCACTGTACAGTCAACCAGAAAGCGGTTAAGGAGAGCTGATCTAAGTTGCTTGGAAACTGTTCGGTGGAATCGAGACAATGTGGCGGACCAACTCATAACTCTCATTCATCGCATTATTCTATATTTATTACTAACCATCCATTTTCTTTACGGAATAACCGTCCAATATTTATTAGTTTCAGAAAATAAAACTATACATTTTTAACATAAAATAAAAATAAAAAATACATTAATAATTATTATCACGATTAAGTATTAATTATACTTATTTTACACAAAATTATAATAAAAGTGTTGATAAACATCACAGTTAACTATTTTTTTTTTCTAAGAAACTATACATTTTTTATACAAAATTATAGTAAACAAAAACTTGTTTTTTTTTTTGAAGTAGTAAACAAAAACTTGTTAATATCACCTCGGTTCATTTTTTCACACAAATTCATAATAAATTAACAAATATTAATAATAATCACTACGGTTAACTATCTCTTTTTTATGAAACCACAATATATAAATAAAATACTAATAATCACCACATCTATCTTTTTTCATTTTGCATTTTTAATTAAAATTAATAAAAAAATTCATTGTTCTGTGTTACATGAATGACATGTGATCCTATTTTTTTATTTTTAAATATGATGTAATTCTAATTTTCAAGATTAAGTGCTTTAATCTTATAAATAAAAAAAATGGAAACATAATTGGTGACATCTTTGCACAAATTTAAAATTTCTTTTTAGGAGACAAGCGAAGCGACAACATTATATATGTGACTCAATACTTAATAATGTGTGGTTTTCTTCATGCATACAGAGCTGACATCAATAAGAGAGAGACATAATTACTCATCGAGTTCAAGAAAGAATTCTCGAAGAGGGACGACATTTTACCGAACTGGTTGTGAGGATGACAGTGAAGACTCGCTTCACAAGGAAATTGTTGCGAGACTTTGGGGCGGTCGAGAGAATTTTTTCGAGAGATTATTTAGTGTCATCGATGATGCAGTGGAACAGGCCCTAGAGCCATGCCAACTTCCTTGTCTTTGATTTAAACTCAATTGTGGAATAAAGTTTCAATCTAATTGGACAAAATGGAGAAGAAGGGGGTTCCCTTAATTCAAAAGTAAATTTTACATTTGAAAATAAAATATATTTTATGGTGCTAATTTTGACTTTTAACCTCAAATTTACTAAAATTAATAATAATGCTACGAAACATAAGTTAAGCATCCTGATTATCAGCAATTTTTTTTTGTTTACTAATGTTTCTACCCAAATCATGATATTTACTTTTTAAAAATAGGTATGTTTATGTTACCCAAACGTTTGATTATTAACACTTTTTTGTTTACTGTGATTTTATCAAAAAAAATTTGTATACCTAATTGTTGACGTATGTATACGATTATATATACATATATATAGGGCTACACTCGGATACAGAACTATTTAAAACGTCTAAATTAACTATGTAGAACCGTCGGGTCTGAGACATGCGTTTTTTCAAAATTCGACACGTGGTAGGGTTCAACATATTATACAACATTGCACTACATGTTATACATTGGTTCAATTTTGCATAGGTCCAACATGTTATGCAATATTGCACTACATGTTCTACATAGTTATACAACATTCCACTACACATGTTCTATACAGTTATACAACATTGCATTGCATGTTATACAGTTTGAAAGTTTGAAAAATTTCCCCTAGTTTGTATATATATATATATAGGATGCACTCCAATACAAACTCACCCAAAATTTTCAAACGTCCAAACCAATGTATAACCGTCGGATCTGAGACGCGCGTTATCTTAGATTGCGACACGTGACAGTTATACAACATTGCACTACATGTTATACATTGCTTCAATTTTCATAGGTCCAACATGTTATACAACATTGCACTACATGTTTTACATGGTTATACGACATTGAACTACATGTTATACAGTTTGGATGTTTGGACATTTTCCCCTAGTTTGTATTTGATACCTAATATAGTAGGTATCGAATACAAACCAGGGGAAAATGTCCAAACGTTATATATTGTCTCGGACGGTTGGCGTGGGTTCGAACGGTTGGAGTGGATTTTGAAATTAGCATGGATTTGGTATTGGAAAGCGTCCATATATATATAGTAGGTATCGAATACAAACCAGGGGAAAATGTCCAAACGTTATATATGTATATATATATATATATATATACATTTTCCCCTGGTTTGTATTCGATACCTACTATATATATATGGACGCTTTCCAATACCAAATCCATGCTAATTTCAAAATCCACTCCAACTGTTCGAACCCACGCCAACCGTCCGAGACAATGAAGCGTGCAGGAAAGAAAAAAAATAGAAAATAACATGTTCAGTTAATGCCGAAGGGGTAATTTAGGAAATTTAACGAAAGCAAAAAAGTGAAAGATGATTTTTTTTTATCAGCAATAAGAGATAATATAAATGACAAGAGAAAAGTACAAAGGAACATAGTAGGGGAAAACTGCGCCCCAAAACCAAAAGAGGGGAAAAACAAAGCCCCAAACAGCGCAAAAAAAGAAGCTAAGAAAGGATAGACTGGAGTACCAACCTCGGGCTCGCGCACTAGGCGGCTAAAGTGCGCTCCCTTGTCCAAGCAAGAATTTTCCTCCCCTCGTCCGCCTGCACCAGAGTATAAGAGCGCATTTGAAGTAGTCTGAGAGTCTCCCCGGTGATCGCCGCTCATCTCTGAAAATGCGGCCGTTCCTGGTAACCTAGAGATACAAGAAACCCATCGTGACAAGCCCGCTCCATGCCCCCCTCGCTCCTCTGTCTGCAACTCTGGCTGTCCACCCCATGAAGAGATCGTGAACTATCTGAGTAGAAGGAAACTAGATACCCCACCATCTATGAATCTCCCTCAAGAATCTCCTAGTCCAGCTACAGGAGAGCATAAGATGCTCTGTCGTCTCCCCCCTCCTATCGCACAGAGCACACATGCGATGACCAATCAGAATGATTCCCTTAAAATCAAGAGTGCCTCTAGTTGGTAAACTGCCCTGAAGAACCAGCCATCTGAAGCTCTTGCAATTTGGGGGCACTGGCATATCCCACAGTCTCGAAGACTAGTCTACTGAAGTTGCCTTATCCGTCCCCAACACCATGTGGTAACCCCTCCTCGCAGTGTAGCCTCTCCTATCTGATGTCCACCAAATCTGATCTCGAATCCCATCTGTCGGTATGATAGGGCCAAGAACCGTAAGTAGCTCTGCAAACTCCAACCCTGCTCTATCTGGCAGCACCCCTCGGAAGGGAATAGACCATCCCTCAAGAACCCATACATCATGAACTGAATGGCCCGGGTGACTCACACGCATGTATAGTATGTGAAACCTGGTCCTCAAGCAAAAATCTCCCAACCAACAATCATCCCAAAATCTGATCTGTCTGCCATCACCAATTCTCCAACGGACACACACGGACCCAAAGATCCTATGAAAGGCCTGAAGAGACGAGAGACCAAGAATATCCTGCAAAGCCCTCGACCCTGAGTGACCAGAGAAAGGCAGCAAAGAGAGATCCCAAGATGACCTATCACATCTGTATTTCGCACACAAGATCCTCCTCCACAAAGGATTCGGCTCTGCCGCGAATCGCCACCACCATTTCAACAGCAGAGCGCTGTTGACCTCCTGAAGGCGACATATACCCAACCCTCCCTGTCTGATCGGCCTACAAACAAGCTCCCACCTGACTTTCGCAAACCCCTGACGTCTACCTCTGCCTCTCCACAGGAACCTTCTCATAAAGGACTCTATCACAGCAACGGTTGTCCTGGGCGCCCGGAAAAGAGACATATAGAAGATAGGAAAGCTCGAGAGAGCCGCCTTAATCAGCGTGATCCGTCCTCCAAAGGAGAGTGAGCTCACCTGCCACAAAGCTAACTTGGTCCTGAACTTGACCACAATCGGCTCCCAAGTCACCACCCGTCTGTAATCCGCCCCCAAGCTGAAACCTAGATAAGGTGGAGGAAGCTGCCTGACCACACAACCAAAAGCTCTAGCTAGGCGTCTGTCGCCACCATCCCCCAGATTCAACCCCAACAAGACTGACTTGTTGAAGTTGATCCTCATGCCTGACGCCCACTCAAAATACTATAAAACCAACCGGAGCTGAAACAACTGATGTGGCTCGTTCTCAACAAATAACAGGGTGTCGTCTGCAAACTGAAGGTGTGAGACTCTCTCCTCATCCCCCACCCGAATCCCCCTAAAAAGCATGGCCTCCTCTGCATGCTGAAGAAGAAGGTGTAGCCCCTCCGCTGCAATGATGAACAGGAGAGGGTATAGCGGACATCCCTGTCTTACTCCTCTCCTGATGTCAAACTAGCTCGTGGGGGAGCCGTTGACCAGGACCGAAGCAGAGGAGCCAAGAAAAGAAGCAATACAGTGCCTCCACCTGGGGACAAAGCCCATAGCCGCCATAACGCTCCATAGGTAGCTCCAATCGACCCGGTCGAAAGCTTTCTCAAAATCAAGCTTGACCACCGCCGCCCTGGATCGTGCTCTGCGAACCATGTCAATCAACTCGTTCGCCACCAGGACACCATCGACTAACTGTCTACCACGAATGAAGCCATAATGCACCTCGCTAATCAAATCACCAATGTACTAGTCGCATCCGTATGGAAAGGACCTTAGCCAAAAGCTTATAAGGTCCTAAAATAAGGCTAACGGTCGAAACTGCGCGAAGTCACGTGGGGTCTCAATCTTCGGAATCAAGGCAATAAATGAAGCATTGAGACCCGACCCGATCCTCCCTGTGAGGTGGAAATCATGGAAGAAGCTGAGGATATCCTCCCTGACCACATCCCACATCTCGCGAAAAAAACGCATGGTGAAGCCATCTGGACTTGGGGCCTTAGCCCCATCGCACTCTGAAAGGGCCGAGAGGATCTCCTCCTCCGTGAATACCGCCTCTAAGAAGTCTGATCCCACCGACGGCAAAGTCTGGAATGGAAGTAACAGCAGACTAGGCCTCGAAATAAAAT
Organism: Geranium rotundifolium; assembly: GCA_963920655.1. NCBI lineage: Eukaryota > Viridiplantae > Streptophyta > Magnoliopsida > Geraniales > Geraniaceae > Geranium > Geranium rotundifolium. The sequence goes on from OY987322.1 coordinate 9,519,685, forward strand.
TTGGCCGAAATCTCGCCTGAAAATGATTAACTGCAGCTCTGCGGATCGCCTCGGGCTGTTTCTGCTCCTGGCCGTCAATAACCATACACTAATACGACTCCTCCTGCCTCTCGTCGCTGCACATCTGTGAAAGTACCAAGTGTTCCTATCTCCCTCAAGAGCCCAGCGAACCCTCGACTTCTGCCTCCAGATATCCGCGCAAGACTTGGCCAAGCCCACAAGCT